>JAOTQY010000010.1:4431759-4441803 GCA_026413445.1 Dolichallabes microphthalmus
AGTCATGGAAGTTGTCATGAAATTTTAATAGCACCACCTGCAGTACTGGAGCACTTATCTGCAACATGTCAATACCAGACCGCAGGCAGTATGAGAGCTGTAAACTGGAGACCGTGGTTTTGAAATCACCCCTCGCAATCTTTTGCAGCTGTCTTCTCTGCGATACGTTTGCTCTAGCCTTTACTTGTTCCCTTGGTCTCGAACCCTACTCCGTTCGACTTACCAAGACCAGTGTTGACGAAAGCCAGGCGAAAGTCACAATGAACAATCACGCAGCCTGACAAAAAACACTCCAAATCTGTACAGCTTCACTATGTGTTACAGAAGATGAACTCTTTCACTTTTTTTTTTTCCCCCTGCAAGATAAATATTGCTCGAGAGCATGTCAGGATTATTGATGGTTTTCCCTTGTCGTCAATTCTGTATTTTAAAGTTCAGAGTTAATTCTCTGGACTTAGCTTGGGTAAATTAATGAAACAAGGGGCCAGGTTTTAAAACAGTGACAGCCCATGGATTAATGTAAAACGTTGTGGACTCACTCCGAATATGAATCCAAATGCATGCGATGACGTCAACAGCCAAAGGACTTTTAGAAAGCTGCTCTCAATAGCCATTATAATCACAGATATTTCCTCTGGCCTTTAAGAGAAAATAATTGGAACGTGTGCTTTTAAGCAGTGGACAGGCACGTCTCAGTGCTTTACAATAGTGAAAGCCATTGGCGCATGTCTTTGTGTCCCATGATGATGATGTCATGGAAAGGGATCATTTGCACCCAGCATGGTGCCTACTCTCTACTCACAGTGGGAAATATCTGTAACTTTCTTATCTACACTCTCTGCAACGGAGCTGCTGACGGAGCTGTGTAAGGTGAACACAATCAGTATTCACTATGTAAATGACTCATCCGCCTTTTCACCCCATACATATGCATTTCTTCCCCAAATTATCTGATGATCCCATCACGTAAGGAAAATTTATTTCATATTTTCGCCCACGCACTGTCGATGAGCTTGTGAATGTAAAAAAAAAAACACGGTTATTGTTTTCCTTCTCGCCCTCTCTATTGCACAGGTTATGAAATATTCTTAGAGTTCTGGAGGTTCAAGTCTCTCCAGTATGTATTAAACACCTGCTTTAAGGATAGAACAGGGTCTACAATGTGAGGAGATTTTGCGCTGGGTTTGCAAGCATGTAATCACCTTTTCACCTCCCACAGAGACAGATGGAGCGCATATTAGCTGCACAACCATACACACACATGCTGGATGTACTATAGAAGTTTGGGTTACAGTGCCTTGGCTGTGTTTGTCCTTAAATATAGTCTTCACACCCTAAATTCACACACAAGGGCTCTCCTTGTGGATAAACACCTCCACCTTTATACATGCACCCTTGCACATCTGTATAGTCATCGAGACACAGATGCCGAGGCGTCTATGGAGTGCATAACTCCTCCATACACATGTATAGTGAAATAGAGGACACTGTGCAATTACGCAAGCCGTCATAAAACATCGGCATTGTGCAAGGGCAGCTGTGGTGATGCAGATCTTAGAACTCTGACTTTGTGTGTCCTTTACTGCAAACACAATGGCTCTTTGTCTCAGCTGGAGTGAGGATGTAAAGCATAAAAGGTCTGTCTCATGTCTAAGCGCCGAATGCTCGTCAGTTTCCTCAGACTTTGCACACTTAATAAGAGGTTAACCATGACATGCATTTTCAGACAGATCATGCTCCTCCAGGGATATTACATGCCAAATGTTTTCTAATGGGACCCTCTGTGTCTTTACAGGAGGTGCAAAGGTTGGATCATGCTCAGGCTGAAAATAATCAAAGGGCACCTGAGTCAACACCAGACACCATTTTAAAGGTTATGTCCACATGGGATGCAGCAGGGCCAAGACCCTGAACCGATCCAGAGGCCATGTTGTACAATGACAGACATGTATACTAAACCAGATTGTGAATTATAGGTCACTATCTGTTTGCCACATTCGTAGACACCATGGTGGTCAACTGATTTGACCTGGAATGGGTTTCCAGCTGTGTGAAGTAAGAAAGATGTGCTGGGCCATGTGCATGTTGCAATTATCCAAAATAAGGGAGAACAGCTTGTGGAGTCAAGGGTCAGAGGGGAACTGATGATCAGGACAGCACAGGGTGCTGAACAAACAGCGTAACTGCAGTATGATGGATGTGGTTTAGATAAAAGTTAAAGCCCACCAGTTAAACTTGTGCCAAGAAGTTGTGCAGATCGGTTGTACCGCTGTGTATATATATATGCTGGTAAATATGTCTACTCTTATTTCGTCGATGGTTAATGTATCCTAACAAGACTGCTTGTTTTCATCCTTTGGCATCAAAACTATTGATATTTCATTTCCCAAATCATTTCAAAATGAAATCATTCCAGTTTCCTGTCTTAAACAGACCCGCGAATGAGTAAGCGAATAAGACGAAAGCCGCAGTGCTTTAAGAAGAAAGACGCATTTGCATTTTATAATGAGTCTGCCATCCTGAAGTGGATGCCACAAAGTACCCAAACAGAGGGTTTGCTCATCAGCATATTTACAGAAGCTTCTGATTAACAAACCATGCAGAGGAGAAAAAAAAACGGCTTGCAAATTATCATTCAGCTTCCCAGAACATTTATATGATTCCGAGAATCACATTCTCAATGCTGTGATGTGCAATGCTGCCAAAGCCTCCTCGTAATTCCTTGAATATGGAGAGATGAAGCAAACCTGATGCATTATTCCATAAGACTTCAGATGGCCTTCACATTGCAGCAGTCATTTCATCATTCCATGTAAACTTTTTTTTTTCTCTTTTAAATCTATTCCACTACCCCCTCCTTCCATTCCCTCCATCATGGCTGATTTCATTAAATATCAAGAAGGCTATTAAAATACCCAGGTGGCTATAAAGATAGATGCCTAGCAACAATGGTATTTGGTATGGCGAGGCAGCGCGCTGTGCTACACAAGCACTCCATTTCAAGCAGCTTCCTGCTTGTGTAGGTTTACTAGAGCAAATATTAAAAAAGGACAAAGACTACACATCCAGGTGGATCGATGTGGGAAAGAAGCATGAGCAGGACAAGAGCAGGTCAGCCACGGTTCATTAACTATCTCTTGACGGGCCAAGCAGAAAACTCATCATAGAAAAGTTTCCAGACTGCTGAGTATGGAGCTCTATAAATAATAAGCCAATGTTCTTAGGGTTCTGCTTCTATAGTCTTAAATAAATAATTGTTAAACGTATCATTCCTCCTGAAAGAAAAATCGCTGATTTTTTTTTTTTTTTAGTTTTTGGCAGGGACATGGGATCACACTAGGGGGTGGCACAGCCCAGTTGTGTACAGGACAAAGTCATGTATGGAAAATGTCTGATTAATTTGCTGTTGGAAAATAAATGGCTGCTTAATTACTAAGTGGAAGTGATGAGTCGATATGCTTTTAGAGCTACTGTTACCACGTTATCAGTTCATCATGTCACCAAAACTCTACCTTGAGTGTTCTATTTCTTTTACATAGCAATTTTCAATACTAACATATTTTTAATTAATTAAGCAAAGCAAGTGTACAGTATGTATTTTTATAGGTTTTTCCATTTTGTGCAAGACATAGCACCATATATAGGTCCCAGGAATGTTAGCAAGGACGGTAGCAAGAAGAAAAGGGAGCCCATTTCAGTTTTGCTTTTAAAGCAGCCGTTGCCAAGAGGAATCATAAATTAAGACTAAATGAGGTTTAATATGTATTTTTTTCATATTTTACTTTATTAACATGTCTTTTCTAAATGTTTTGATTGATTTTATATGCAAACATATGATTATGGAATTGGAAATTGTTAATATTTTTTGGGTGGCTGGAACAAATTATCTGCATTTACAGTATTTCCTATGGAAAAATGCATTTCACAATACAAACTTTCACCTTAAGAACTCACCCAAAATTATATATTTATGTTTTTATATTTATGTTTATATGTATACCAAGATAGCACTGTATTTTAAAACATCTATAAATGGTCGATTCCTCACACCTTGCTTCTTCCAGCTTTTTTCTCTCTTAAACTTAATAATATAAATACACTAATTACATTTGTTACAATAAAAATGAATGAATGAATAAATAAAAACAATCATGCTTCAGCATGCTGAAGACCTTCCCTTGTTCCAAAGTTAACTGATATATTGAAACTGGAGGCTTTAAATACTCCAGATACGAAATAAACATCTACTCATGGAAAACCTCACCCTATACGCAATTGCACCCATTTCTAATGTGTTTTTTTTTTTTTTTTGTGGCTCAACCAACCCACAAATCTCTGTGTAAGTTTAAGTTACTACAGTAACTTAAAGATAATGCATCCAGATCTACTGCTAGAGCTGTGGTTGTCTGAAAATGTATCAAACCTTCTATCAGATTTTAAAATGCAGCAGCACTGTGGTATAAAGTTAGCTAACTTGGAACCTTAATACTTCCAGCAGTTCAACTGCTGGAAGTATTAAGGTTCCAAATTGAACAAACAAGTGACAGGTGAATCAAGAAAAGACAAGAATACACAAAACATCCGTATTCTGTTAATATTATACATCTAAAACACTAGTTGACATATGGCATCATCAGCATTAACATTTGCCCAGTTGAGACACATTTTAGTTTTAGAGCAGGGGCTAAAAAGTGTGCTTTGGCATGTGTACAAAATCTGCCTGCTTAATACTGCAGTACAGTTCATTGTAGGGACAGGCAAATAATATATGTAGTACCATTTAATGAATAAAACATTACAAAACAAGATCGGTGTAATACAAAACAAGATTAATTCCCATCTCAGTGTTAATTACATTTAATTCCAGCATGTCTCTTAGTGTTTTATTCTTTTTAACCTCAGCAGTGAAAAACATAAAAGAACATCTTTACTTTAAAATGCTGAAAGTAAAAGGAGAGAAAAAAAAAACCTCATCATGTCCACGATGATACTGTATGTTTTTTCTTGAAAAATATTAGGTGTTTGGTATTATATACAGTATATATACACAAGTGGTATGCAAGTCAAACTGAGACTTTTGAGGAATTTTCTCATAAATGGAGGCATAAAACAGATTGTCATTAACACAGTACGATGATGAGACTCTTATGCGCGGTAAAACATTTACAGTAAATAGTGCAAAAGTTTTAAAGAAGGCTGTACATCTGTGAACGACTCTGGCTTTCATGAAGACCATCCCAGGAAAGCAAAACCAAAACCTACCTCTGCTGCAGAGGAGAAGTTCATTTAGAGTTACCAACCCGAGAAATTACCAATTAACAAACAGCACCTCCGATTAGAGCCGTTATGAAGGATTTACAGAGCAGAAGTAGCAGACACATCTCAATATCAACTGTTCAAAGGAGATTATTGCATATTTTGGATGCCTTCAGCATTCCTTTACAGTGTAGAAAGAAATACGAATGAGGAAAGACCATGGTATTAGAAGGTGTGCCTAAATGTTTGACTGGTAGTGTACTGTACATACAGTATATTCATTAAGTTAGTTTGTTTAATTTGCATAAGAGATCATTTAAAAAATAAAAGCAGAGTTACTAGACTAGAGTTTCTTAGTATTTGGTGGCAGTTCCTTTAACATGCTTGTTTTTTTTAACATACTTCTGCCAGTATTTCTAATAAATCTTTGCCTATTTCTCCTGACAGATCTGCTGTAAGTAAGTCAGCTTTGTTGGCCTCTTTGTTAAGACTCACTTTTTCAGTTCAGACCAAACAATGAGATTTAGGTAAATGCTTTCTAATACTCATGTTAATACTTACACTTTGTTGTCTTTAAGTCTTTTTTTTTTCTTTTTTTTTTTTTTACCGCTAAAGATGTACGTATGCATAGGATCAGCATCCTGCTGGAAGGCCTTGCTTAAAGTCTTGCTTTAGTATTTCCACATGATCCTCATTTCTCATGATCATTTTCATTTATTTTCTGAAATGCACCAGTTCATTTTTCAGCAAAACACCTGATAACCTGGTGCTATGCTTCACAGTTGTGATGGTACTCTTTGCACTGAAAGGTGTTAAAATGCAATACTAATTGTGGTCAAGCAGTTAATTCTTTTCATCTGACTTTTTTTTTTTTTTTTTTAATGTCTTGGAGTAGGAGATTCCTCTATGCACTTTATCTATATGACAGTTTACCACAATCCAGTGTCACCAAGAAGATGATGTGTTCACTTTTAGTCTGGTTCCTTGCGAGATTTGTTCAAATGTCATTTCGGGAGTGTTTTCTTCTTTGCGCTTTGGCCCCTGGCTTGCTTGTTAGAGATTGGAATCTACATCTGGATTTCTATAAGGCTGCTTTGTGACAATGTCTACTGTTGAAGGTGCTATACAAACCAAAATGAATTGAACTGTGCTGAATTGAATTGAAGTGAAGTGAAAATGTGCAGTGTGTCCTATTAAACAGCACTCTTGTCAGCTTCTGTCTGCCCTGCCCCTGCTCCCCTGCCCCCTCTGTCCTGCGCAACAGTGCAAGTAATCATCAAAGATGTCAAAAACACAGAATTCGCTGCAGGCGATCAAACACTGCACATTTTCCCCCATAAATCCCTACTCAGGCCCCACTTGCCACCTTTAAAAAAAAAAAAAAAAAAAAAAAAAAAGCTCAAAGCTAATTTAATTTAAAACAGTTGCTTGTTTAATTAAAACTACAATTTTACAAATAACATGGTTTAGGAATAAAGAATACCCTATTTGTCAGTAAACAGAAATCTCCCAACTGTCTATATGCAAAAAAACTAAACCAAATCAAATATTAATTGAGATTAATATAATGTCGTTAGAATGAGTGATGCATGTGTGAGGAAAACAGTGGTATTTTGCCAAGAGCACCATGAACTCCCCTGGTTTGGGATGATAATAGTCTTTAAAAAATGAAAAATTACACATTTTTGTTCAGGCCTCCCAGGCATTTATCCAATTACTCGTTAATTTATCAATTTATTAAATCAACGGTTCATTAATTAGATCGTTAATGTCTTTGCATACTTTTTTTTATTTATTCGTATGTTTGTTCAGAAGTAATGAAATCAGTCATGTCTTCTATTTACCATATCCAATAAAACTCATACTGTACCATCATAATACATTTTTATCATAGTATAGGTACCATTAAAGTACAACATTATGATTCTACCATGGTACAAACTTTGCTACCATGGTACATGCACTCATACCATGGTAAGATTTCATTTCATCCAGTTCCATTTCGTCAACTTTTAACTTTCTGCCAAGTTTTGGCAAAAAAAAAAAACGCTTTTTTTTTTTTTTTTTTACTTTTAAAGTTTGCTTTCTTACCTTTTCCCACCTATGCGGACTCTCACCGCATACACTCAAGAGATCAACATCTCTGAATATTTATAATTTTAAATAAAATAATATTTGCAGTGGACTTTTTTTTCCAATTAACCTTAATATTAAACAGTTGATATATATTTGGAAGTGCTAAATGGTCAGATGGAAATACAGTAGTTTATGTACTAAAACATTAAATGAGACACTCCTTTCATGACAGATTTTAGACATAAGAGAGAACTGGTATGAAGGAGGCATTGTCCGGTATGTAAAACATCAGATACCTGAACTGCAGCACACGGGCATTACACCTCATCAGATAATCTGTATGACATACAGTACATGAATGGAGGCAGGAGTCTCCTTAACACCATGTAAGATCTGCTTGTAGTGGTATCCAAACTTGTTCCAAACACGCACTTCAGACTGTCATGTGACCATAACAAGTTTTGTGGCATTAATCAAGAGGTGGACACTTGGGTAAGTGGTGAAACGTTTAAATGAACACAAGTCCAGACACCTTGAGTAACTATTAGCAGACAATCCAATTTAAACTAATTGCTATAATTACACAATGTGCATTAGAGCTGTGCTGAGAATTACCCTCATTAAGCTCTTGAAGGTGGAGAAGAGTTATCTGAAACATTGTCATTTATCCAGAGTTTGTACTGAACTGAAGAGTTTTTCATTTTTTGTTTCCTCCTCCCACTTCTGCCTGGCTATGGGAAAGATTTTTTTTTTTTAACCTACATACGGAATGGCTTTTAAAGTCATTTCTCACTTACTACACAACACTTAAGCTGATTGTTCAAAGTCGACTTCCTATGAGTATTTACTTTCTCTTGATAATAATACCTTTGATCAGGTCCAACCACACAACCACAACAGAGTCTCTTTTCATCTTTTGTGTCTTTGCAAATCAGGATCAGCTCCATAAAGGATGTCCATTATGCCACATTTAGTTATGACTGAATGCTGAAATGTGTCGTTTTGTTCAACCTGCTCCTCTCTTCTGTTTGAAAAAGTGTTCAGAGGAAGCTTTGAGACCACAACAAACTACAGAAGCTCTCCGGTCATCAATAGAAACTATGTATATCACACAAAGACTGGAAAGCTCTATAGATTTCGTAACCCCTTGAAAAATTAGCTGGTCTCTTAGCTGCGAGTCAACGCTGTTCACATCTGGTCGCAGTGTATTCTACAGGGATTTGACCTCTGCGCTTGGAGATTTGCGTCACTGATGAGCTGTTTCCTTGAGCTTAGCTAAAATGAAGCACTAGCAATAAACTTCACTGGTAGAGAAACAGCCCGAAGTACAGGGGGTAATTCACTATGTTATTATGTTTTCCAGTTCAATTAAGTAGCTGTTTAGGAAACTCTGATCAACTCGCTAATGCACTGTTTTAGATCCGAGATAATTATATTAATTGGTAAAGTTTTGCGATCTTAATCTTTTGCTACAACCATATTTGTAAAATGTTGTAGTAAACAAGGGAACTTGTGTAATGCTCATGGCTCACTTTAAGAAAATATACACTAATGTGAATTACAAAGATAAAAGTTTAATCAAACTTTTATTTGATTAAACTTGTAATAAAATTTTTTTTTTTTATTTGAGCGAATAGAAATATTTAACGCTCTTGCTAAGATTGGCCACCCACCTCTCAAAGTCAGTTCACTGAGGTTCACGAGCCTCTCGTAAATTAAAAGTCTGCTCAGTGTGGTGCTGGAGTAACCCTGCCCTCTGCCTCTGGCTTAGGTAATTGATTAGGTCAAAGGTCAGGGGCTAAATGACAGTGGCTTTGGGCTGAAGGAATTTCCTGTTTCTGCATCTATAATTCAGTGGTTTCCTTAGTGTGCACATTCGCAGCACGCCTCAGCAGGCATCCCAAGCTGTCCAAACCATCCTCCTGCCAACACAGCCATAGATTCGAGGGGCTGTTGGATACTCCACTTGGATCCCACATTTCAATGAAGGAGCCTTTATTCCAAAACAATCTGAAGCCATGGGAGTCTGGGCAGTGTCTATTATCTTTTCAAATGTCCAGTAACCATGTTGGATGAGAACAAACTGCAGAAAGGTTGACTCGTTCTCTTACAAAGATAAACTTTGACACTTGAAGGGAAATGTACGTGCACTTGGAACTTTCAACCAAAGCAGTCAACAGCATTTTTTCCATCACTTTCATTTGATTACATTTTTAAAATCTTTTTTTTTTTCAGTATGTTCAACTTTTTTTGAACAGGTTCAACTTTAAGTACAAAATAAGGCTTAATAAAACGTAAAAATATGAAAAGTTCATAGCTTGTCATGTAACCAGGAAACTGATGAGCACAAAATTCTCAGTTTGAGGACTTTCTTATGGTGTGAGAATTTATCGATACTGGAGCCTCCATCCATGAAAGTTAAACATGTCCTTATTGAACACTTTGTATCTAAAATAGCTTTTCTTTGTTAAATAACATGTCTTAGAGTACGCCTATTAATCTAAACAAATGAATAACGGATTCTAATTAATTCATTAATTCATTCATTAATAGATTTGAGAATTTAAATCAAGGCAAGACATAATATAAACTCCTACTCATATAAATACACATAACCAGCCTTTTAAAGAGGGTAATGTGGAGAGATCTCTATATAGTCTTTCTATACAGCCCCTTCCTATAAGTTTATAGGGTTTTCAAATTAATTAAACT
>JAOTQY010000010.1:4447657-4457957 GCA_026413445.1 Dolichallabes microphthalmus
CCTGAAGCTGCTGCCCCCGCGACCCGACCTCGGATAAGCGGAAGAAGATGGATGGATGGATGGATGGATGGATATATGGGTGTTTTCTATTTAAATTTGAAAGTAGCATATCTTATCTACCCATGGGCCGATTGTGATGAAACAAAGCCTATATGTTACCTCAAGCTCAGTCAAAAACACATTCATAACCCCCATTTAAAATCAGTTAAGTAGTTTTTACGTGATGTGTGCACAAACACACAGACAAACAAACAGACAAAAATTGCAAAAAAAACATCTTGATTGTGTTCTATAATTCAACCCAATCTTACGTCCACCCAAATTATTTTTCCACAAATATCTTCAATGCACAGACACTCCAACTCGACAGTTTGATTATATGTATACAGTAGATATAGAAATACTGATATACTAACATTAACATGACATTAATGGTGTCATAACACCCAGTGCATCACAGCTTGTTGTGTATGATTGTTATCCAGCAAAGAGTTCAACATAGTTTATCTGGCCTACAAATTCCCCAGATCTGATCAAGCATCCATGGGATTGCATTGCAACTTACTGTATAGGACCTGCTGCTAATATGCTGGTGCCAGACACCACAGCACATCTTCAAAGGTCTTGTTGAGTCATGGCTCAGAGATGTTTTGGTAGCACAAGTTGAACATACACAATATTGGCCTTAACGTTATAAGCTTTTAATGTTCTGGCTGATCTGTATATATTTTTTTCTCTGAGCGCAGTAATGAAGGCAGGAAGCAGGAGTTGCAGTGTGGCATGAAAAAAAAAACCTCTGAGCTTTCTGAAAACAAAAAGAGATGTCGATAGCACGAAGGTCTTTTGATTTGGCCATTTCAATGCTGCCTTTTATCCCACACATCCACAGTCACTGGTGTTGCCAGCATCCATGGCATTTCAGCCGAGCTGCTAATTAAGGTGACTTCACAGGAGCACATCATCAAATTTAGTCATACTGAATTCAGATCAGCTAAGCGCAATTAATCAGCCGATGATCAGGAGGAAACAAAAGGATATCAATTTTGAAGAGGGAGTAACTGCTTCATTGTATCATCATGCTGGAGATTGAGCTGTTAGTTTCAAAGATCCTTTCAGTTTAATGAGCGTACGCATTCAGACTTCGTTCGGCTCCCTCGTATACGACACCGCTATTGTTTGCCTCTTTTTCATAGACCACAATGGAATACCAATGTCCGTGATCATCTGGGAACTGCATTCAACAGTGCCGAAGATTGTTTTTATCCAACATTTTAAGCAAACAAAGCCATTAATAAGTTGTTTATTAGAGGGCGACATCTATTAAATTGGCCATTTATGCCATTCCAGGCTGAGAACCGAGCTGTGAAATGGCTGATATGCATGGATGAAATCTCAGTGCTGTCACATTGTGGTATCATGTTCATTTTGTGGTATTCACAAAAAAATTTCTCAAATAACTTCTTCATGAATATGACCTTTTGTCTAAAGTGCAGCTATCAAAAAGCTCGCCCTCTGGATGCGAAACAAGCTCTTGCGAATTGGGGGGAAAAAAGTGCCTATCTTGGCAGAATATCTTGCCAGACATCTAAGCGTTCTGACTCCCGGCATTGGTAAAACATAATTACACACTGTTCCTTCTTTTGTCCTGGCTAGTTTAAAATGCCAAGCCGGGGAAAAAAGAAAAGCATCAGCTTCTTTTTAACAAGGGATGTGCAGAAAATAATTAGAGAAGCAGATAAGCAAACAGAAGCCTGAACGACGAGAGTTTCTCCATCAACTTAATTTAAGATTCAGGATAGAGAGCTGCAGATCTGGCCTGGTCTGCAGTGCTGAAATGATTCCTGTAGGCACATGCCGTTTCTTTCGTAGAACTAAGCATGGCTTTATTTTGATTGTCTGCACCTCAGAATTGGATAGGGTTGGCCAAGTTTAGCAAATGTCAACATATCCCAAAGGTCTTGAGGCACTAGTGAGTGGATAGAATAATTAATAAGGAACTGAAAATAAATGTGGGATGTTGAAAACATGCAGTGCGATTGCTGCCAGGAACAAATAAAGAAACCCAAGAAAGAAACCCACCCGCGGATTAGTTTGTTTTATCTGCATGTAAAATATAACGGTGGTTCAGATACATGCCCGGTATTTGTTGACGAACAGTGTGAAATGCTTTCTGCAGAGGGGGCTTTATATATGCAAGTGAATTTCTTTTTTTTTTTGAGGACCAGTTTGACAAATGTCCACCATTTCACGTGCGCTAAGGGAAATGGTTTGTTGAACCTCCCAGAAAATTAGAACGTTCCATCTGAACGTGAAACGGTCTTACTGAACTGCAGGACATTTATACTGGAATTATTGCGGAGCAGACTCAATGTTTATTTCGACTGGTTTCTGGGGAAAACGGCGCAAACGAGCTCTCCATCAGGCCACTTGGGCAGGAGCAGTCCATCATATGGGTTTATGGCTTCAGCTCGAGGGCTTTCGAGCAACTGATCTGGATGGTTTAATGCTGACTGCTTCCACATGTCGTGCTTTTCAACCTGAGAAAACTTTCGCAATGAACCAGGTCGCTCATTTTTTAAAAATACAAATGTAGCAACCGTGGTATACAAATAAGCTTACATCATTTCATGTCAGG
The DNA here is from genome assembly GCA_026413445.1 of Dolichallabes microphthalmus. Lineage (NCBI taxonomy): Eukaryota > Metazoa > Chordata > Actinopteri > Siluriformes > Clariidae > Dolichallabes > Dolichallabes microphthalmus. The sequence goes on from JAOTQY010000010.1 coordinate 4,450,293, forward strand.
AGGTTAAAACCACAGCTTTCTCATACTCCATTTATGCATTTAATAACAGAGCCCGATGCTACTTGTAGTAATTTTAGGGTTTAGTGTTTCATGACAGACCCGACAAGACGCATATTATCTGGCACCACCAGAATTTTTTTAATAAAACTTGGCTCAAATGTGAAGCAACAGAACTTTGGGTCTTAGTTCATTTTTCACCAACTCCATGGATGATATGAATGATTCCCAGTAAAAAAGTAAAAGTGCCGGTGATTTCCTGTTATAATTTCTTCAAACAGGGATACATTTGAGAACATCTGAATTACTCACAAACTACTCACAAATTGACTCTTTGGAATCAATTCCCAATCTCACTCCTCAAAGTTAAGCATGACAATTCTGGTAAGACCGTTGTTAAAATACGAGGGGCGTTAAAGTCAAAACCGGTACGCACATGTGAAACTGATTGACATTTACAGAAGCTTCAAGTGATGAGACTCTTAGCCGGAGGAAAACATTTGAATGGTGCAAATGTTTTAAAGACGGCTGTTTGTCCCTGAATAACGACATGGCGCGGCGCCCACTGCAGTAGTTCTCATAAACATAATGCGAATGGAACACCAGATCATTGAAAATCTGCAGATAACTTGTCACCAACTTGTGGAAGAGACACATCTGTCTGTACCAACTGTACACACAATCATTGACAAACACCACTTGCACGTTACAGGAACTCAGCTGGGCAGTATTTCCATATCCCCAGTACAGTTCTGACCTCGCATCAAATTTTCACATTTTTGGAGGCCAGAGTATCAGACGTGAAGCAGGCAGTCCGGTATACTGAGTAAACTTTGTACCTTGATGGTATCCAACCATCAGTTAAACGCTGAAATAAGTGCATTAGTGTAGCAGGGGATTATATACAGAAATAAAGGAAATTTTCACTTCATAACTGTGTTGTTATTCTGCAAAGTCAAAAGTCCCGGTTTAGCTTGAATGCCCCTCATAATTAATACTATTGTACTTATCGTTCTACGTTACATTCAATTAATTACTTATATCTAGACAAGAAAACTATATATCTTTGAAGATGACCATGAGTTAGAGGAACTGCAAATTATCATCAGCTGCCCTGGCAAGGAACTAATGATTAAATTATTGTGTATAGCTGCAATTAAATTCATTGTGTACACATTTTGTGGTATTCTAAAAATCCTAACTATTTATCTTTTGTGTTAGCCAGCATTAAAGAAAAGTCCTCTACCGGGTACTGCAGAATTTGAGGAATTATTATGATTATAATTTTTTTTCAGCAAGCCGAGTACAAAAGAAATAGAGAATACAACAAAAAAATGTGGAAAGAACCGTTTCAACACAAAGAAATGCCCTAAAGGAATAGTGCGTCACATCACGACAGAGAGCAGCACACCGCTGAGTGAAGGAATTTTGCACTTGTCTTTATTGGTGGTGTTTGAGTGAAACACAGGCTGAATGACAAGAGTTAATGTAGTAATAAATATTCGCAAAAATGCAAACATGCTGTGTGCAAGTCAACTAGAGCGCTCAAATGAGAGCTATTAGCATCGTGACAAACTGTAAACAACCAAATGTTCAACCAGAATTGCAATCTTTCTTAAATGCAGGCAAATTTCACCTCTAAATGTCAAATATGCTTAAACAAGATCCAAGCATTTTCAAATCACAAGATGCAAATTGGGTGCTTTCATTTGCCCTGCGTGAATTTGCGGCGATCATAACGTGGCTTGTTTTCATTGCCCCTCTTTTACACTCCAGGCTCATTTGCGAATGTAAATGTGGATTCCTTGTGGTTTTGGGATTGACAGAATAAAAGCTCCTTTTTCTCAGTCATAACGACTGTGTTTCATTCCAGTTTTGTTCTTGTAGCCGACCCCCCTCCTCCATCTTCAATCGGACATCTCTATCGGGCTCTTTCCTCGCGGGGCCGACACTTCGACCCCTCTCACACGGCCATGTGGCCATGTTGAAGGGACGCCGTTGTGTGGCTGAATTCACAGCAGGCCGTTTTGCCAGCACGACTCTGTTGGCCTGAGCACAGAGGTTATTGCTCTCAGACCCGGCCACAGGTGTCCATACTTCCTGCTTCATATCACTTGCTATTTTGTCCTTCTGCAGGATGTTGGGCTCACATTACACCCCATTTGCCAAAAATAACAGATTCCTTCGGCCTCAATGATGTTTGCAGATGTAGCATGCACTGTATACTGTAAGTACAGTACATGATGTTCACAGAATTCTCCACTTTTTGTTACAGTGACCAAATAGAGGGTTTAAAGTTAAAATGTTTCAAATATTCTTAACCTCCTCAGACCTATGATGTTGCAGGTCTTGTAATTTCTATTAATCATTTCTGTTTATAAGCTGATTACATTTTTTTAAAATAATTTAGTAAATCTTTTTAAACCCCAAACTAAATGTTAAAAGATAATTTTTTTACACCATTTCACAGACACCCTTATACAGTGCGACTTACATTTTTATCTTATTATACATCTGAGCAGTTGAGGGTTAAGGGTCCATTGCTCAAGGGCCTACCAGCAGTAACTTGGTGGTGATGGGGGTCTTAACCTGTGACCTCATGATCCATAGTCCAATGCTGTAACCATTTTGAAAAACACCATCTGTAATGTCAAATCTTGTTGTCAAATAAGAGGCTTGAGACCATATATTTTGGTGGAGCGGGACAATATTAAAAACATCATAGCCTCAAAGAAAATTCTTTCTCAAGGTCGAGAGGCTATTAGACATGACTTGTGCTACAAGCTACTGTACTATGTATTGAATGTTTAGAGGAACAACATGTTACATGGTAAAGAGTTGACAACATACAGACATTCAGCACACGATCTAACAGCATGTTTTCAGTGGTTTTAGATGTACCGTCGTTTAACTCTGTTCAAACCAGGATGTGTGTTTCCCATCACCTTTAACAAGGCGCAGAATGTTTAAGATAATTTCCAGCCCAACTCAAGAGCCAAACCAAAAAAAGGAGTACAATATGTTTTTCAAGTTGGTTTTTTTTCTTTTCTCCTTAGCATGTGGCCGAGACACATTTCTGAAGTAGGTACTCGTACATGACACCCTAGTTAACCCACCTTTCCTTCAAACAGTTGATATTTCACATTATACAACAGTTCTCACCAGTTCATTAATTTGACTGGTCTTTTTTTCTATAACCACACTGGGACATTTAACTGTGTGTGTGTGTGTGTGTGACTCTATTTGTCTATGTTCGCCATGTAACATTTCACTTTCAAGTTCGAAATGGTACTACGGTACTGTTAGCAACATCATCAGCTGACATGGCAAAAAATACTTTTCAGGAATATAACTTTTTGCTTGAAATAGTGAAACTCTTTAGTTGAAGAGTTTCACCATTTGACCAGATGGAAGTAATGGAAATGAAAATAAATGGGAATGTACAAATCAACATGAGCTAGCTACTGTTGCTAGCCAAATATCTGATGTACAATAAAGCGAGTGTAGCTCTTAGAGTGTAACAGTTATGGCCATATTGGGTTCGGAGTGTAATTTACTCAGTATTAATTCCTTCTTTAAAGAATTGTTGTATAAAAATAATATTGCTTGCACAATTTTGTGGTTATGCTAAATACTGGCATTGCGGTGATTATCTATGGTGAGTCAAAGTCTGGAGTGGAAGTCGTTTTACATTTTTGCCAGTCCTACTACCATAACCTTTATTTGCATCATATCGTTCACTTCCTCAATATATATCAATATCCATATGGAGTAGAAAAGAAATTAGAAAAGCATGACATTGCTTGTGGCAAAATATTAGATTTACTTGGTTAAGGTGCAATCTTTAACAGGCTTATGTGAAAATTGACAAAATTAAGTGCACCTTTTTACGGACGCTGTGTTTAGGATGACCATGCGCATACTGTTTCACAGAGAGTTCCTGTTTGTCACATCACACACAGCTTGTCTGAGCTGCTGTCAGTGTTGGAATAAAACAGAATATCATGAACCATTACAATTCTGTTACACATTGGGAGTTTTTGCTTCAGCGCGTTGGTGGAAACTTGACTCGTTAACTAGCAGAAACGAAAGCTCAAAACACACCACGGATGGTTCAGAGGCAATTCAGGTCGATTTAGAAGCAGCTATAAAGTATTGTCTAAGATGACATAACGTTATCAGAAGTGTTTCAATTAGTGGTTTTGCACGTGGCTTTCCAGTACTGTGGTATGCAATACCAGACAGCACTGGCCTATTTTCACCCATGGTCACAGTCATGCTGAAATTCAGTAAAGCTGCAGTCATGCTCATGCAGTATTGTTTAAATAGAAATGGCTCTGTACCTCAAAGGCACACTGCATGGTTATTTGCTGTAAACCATCTCGATGGTCACAGAAAATAGTGTTTCCTTAAATCTGTTAAATAAAGTCAGTTAATTGGGCAGTTAATACTGTCCTCATGGGCATCTATTAGGGCATTTTGCACTACTTATTTTTGAAACCAATACGTGTAGAAGCTTGCTACACCATAAATGCACAATGTATTTGGAGATCAGTGAGTTAGGGCTCTGGGTTACTGACCAGAAGGTCAGCAGTTCAAGCCCCAGCTCCAACAGGCTGCCATTGTAGGCCCTTGAGCAAGGACTTTAACCCTGTCTGCTCCAGAGGAGCTGTTTCATTGCTGACCCTATGCTTTGACCCCAGCCTCAAAGCTGGGATAATCAAAGAAATACTTTCATTGTGCGGTAGGTTATATGTAAGTAATAAATGTTTAACTTAACTTTAAAGGTGCACAAATAAATGAAACATTGGCCTTATGTCAAAATGTGTTTCAAATGCACCATTTTTCTAACTCATTGGTCACGCCATTTGTCACGTATTTATTATTTTTTTATACGAAATTTAGGTTGTATCTACCTTATGCTAAAATGTATGGAAACATGAATGAGGACTTTATATATACAGACACACACAACGATCCGCCATAACATTAACACCCCAGCTGATGAATTGAAAAACACTGATCAATTATATACTAGTAAATTGGTGGCAAGATCATGGGCACTTAAGGCTCATCAATGCCTGCGGGCCAGCCTGTTCCACAGAAAAGCCAACATGGCACAAACTGCTGAAAAAATTGAACCCTATGATAGAAAGTTATCAGAAAACCCTGTCCATCACAGCCTGCTGTGTATGGAGCTTAGCAGGCAAAGAGTTCAAGGTTATTGATCCGGCCTGCAAATTCCCCAGATCTCGATTCGACTGAGCATCCATGGGATGTGCGGGACAAACAATTCTGATTCATGGAGAACCGACCTTACAGCACTTAAAGCATCTGCTGCTGAAGTACCAAGTACCAGACTGCACAGCAGGTTTTGTGGGGCCATGCCTCAAGGGGTCAGGGTTGTTTTGGTGACACGAGGGGAGCCTAAAACCTAGGTGTTTTTAATGTTATGGCTGATCTTTGTATATAGCTTGCTTCTGCTCCACTGTGCCAAGCTGACCTGTGTCAATCTTAATTCACTCCACTCAGACATCATGTTAACTGTACACAACGGGTCATCGCCTTTATAAAGGCTGAATTGAATTTGTTCTCATCTGTCATAAAGCGCAAGTATTTGCCCTTAAGTGTCGCTATCCCGAAAGTCTCAGGGATGTGTCAACAGAAACAACGTTTATTGTGAGTGCTGAAACAAAACTTGCTCGCAGTCCAGAACTCGAAGAGTTCTGTTCAAATCCTGATGGCAGAACAAATCAAAGTTGCATCTATGTGCGTGGAGAAATATCAAGGAGGAGGATGTTGCACTAATGAATGCTAATCTACTCATTATTTGGTCTGTGGTTTCAGCAAGATAAAGCGCACTGGCGCTCCAAAATGATTCAAGAAACGTTTTTGCTTTCGTGTACAGATCACGCTTAAACTGTCACATCGTTATTATTGCATTTCGAAGATATCCAGTTATGTTAATTCAGCATCTGCCGCGTTCGATGTTGAATTGTTCTGGCACGATGTTGATGAAACTGCCAGGATTTGTCAGGAACACTATGCACGGTAGGGAGAAAGTGCGAATGTTCCAAAGCGAGTTTCATAAACACACGATGACTGTATTAAACGCTGAAGGATTATGACAAGTGGTGGAAAATGCAATCGGCGATGTTTCCCTACCTCCTGCGACACTGTGGTGAGTCCTCGCTCAACATCAAAAAACAGAATCCCGAGGCAAAATGCATCTGCCTGGCAGTTAATGTGGTGAAACTAATGCTGCATACCTGAAACATAACTATAGATCAGCTAAGACCTGCTGCGAACCACAGACTCATCCAGTATGATGTTTGCTGTGACCTCTAACTGATAAACTCATTAATGGCTCAGCTTATTATTCAGCTATTTATGTTAACGAGTGCTATTTTAGGATTACAATTAATTATTCATTTACAATTTTTTTGGAATTGATGTAGAAAATGATAACCCTATAATTGTGGTGAAACAAATAGGAAATGTACAGTGTCCTCCACAATTATTAGCACCATCAATAAAAAAAAACAAAAAAAAAACTTACAACTAATAAATAAAAAGGAACATGTTAGAACTGTGGGATATTCCTCTCCTCTCCACATGCTGTTTTAATAATAATCAACACCTCAAAATTAATATTCTGTTAGTCCTTCTCTTGAGAGGATACCAGCGATTCCTGAGTCTCTTCCTGTAAAATCTAACAAGATTGAAAACACTTTGTGACAATCACAAAATTAAAAAAACAACAACGAAGTGGGTGAAATTCTATGAGGGGTGTTCAAGTCAAACTGGGACTCGTGATGACCTTTCTTGTGAATGAAGGCGTAAAATCATGACACCTCAACTGCATGAATGGTGCAAAGGTTTTCAAGAAAGTCATACGTCCTCTAAGCCCGATGCTGTCGTTCCCCTTGAAAATTGATGGATAAATTGCAGAAGAGTTGCATCTGTTTGTGGGAACTGTACATGAAATCATTGACAAACACTACTTGTGCATTACAGGAACTCAGGTGGGAGTTATCGCCACATCCTCCATACAATCCTGACCTCACTCCAATTCCCCTTGGAGACCAGACAGTCCGATCATGCCTCCGGCTTCCTGAGAAAACTTTCTACCTTGATGGTATCTAAGGACTTGTGAACCGCTGAGATAAGTGCATGAGTATAGCAGGGGATTATATAGAGAAACATATATAGAGAGCTTTTATTTTCAACTGTGTGCTGCACAATCAAAAGTCCTGGTTTGACTTGAATGCCCCTCATATTATTGTGGTCTTTGAGTACATTTTCTTTCCTTCATCCTCCTCCTGACTGAGTGAGATGACATTGTGTACTTTCTTGGGTAACTTCAAACACTTCCAGACGTCTGAAAAATTTTATTATCAAGTGTATGTGCATTTTAGGTGCTTAAGTGTTTTATATCTGTTACCTGATTTGCATAAGACAACAAACAGCTGTAGCCTTCACGTTCAAGATCTTTGGTTTCCTCCCCTTGGTACCATAAATGATGACAGTAGGGGATTAACAATATAATATTCATACCACAGTGAAACAAGACATGGTTAAAGGCAAGAACAGAATTTCTGGGGGGACTGTAATAAATAACTCAAATTAATTAAAAAAAAAAAAAAAAAAAAAAAAAAGAATTGGTTT
>JAOTQY010000010.1:4462633-4474160 GCA_026413445.1 Dolichallabes microphthalmus
CGAGCCTGGCCAGGAATCGAACCCGGACCCTGGAGGTGCAAGGCGACAGTGCTAACCACTACACCACCGTGCCGCCTCAGGTGTGTTGTTAAGGAATTTAAAGATATCAATATCATTGTTTTAACAAAAATAGACATCAGGTGCCTGAATTCCTGGGACAAGCAGATTTTGTAAATACAGTATGTAGGTCCCTCGCAAAAAAAGAAAGAATAAACCTTCTCCTTTTTTTTTTTCGTACAGCCAAAAGTTTAAAGACCCTTGACCATCTCACCCAAACATAAGCCTGCTACCACAAAAACGCAAGCACACCATTGTCCAAAATGGCATGCTGTAGCATTACACAGTTTTAATTCGCTATAAACATTAGGCCAAAAACTTCTGCATGGCAATGCTGCTATACATGAAGCAAACTCCATGAACACACTGTAATCCAAGGTAGGAATGTAGAACTTGTCCTACACAGGGCCCTGATATGACCCTACAGAACACCTATGGGATAAACTAGAGAGCTGACTGCATCACAGGCCTCCACGCCCAACATTAGTATCTGACCTCACTAATGATCCCAAATCCCAGTTGCAAGACACAAGTATCTAGCAGAAAGACTTCCCAGAAGAGAAGAGGTTATTATAGCAGCAAGGGTTATTCTAAATCCAGAATGTGATGAATAAGTACATCCGGGTGTCTATACGTACGATGCTCCTGCTATATGAAACAAATAGCCACCTCATGGTTAAATACATTGAGAGAGAATAATAAGAAGACACTGGTTACACTCATTCGGGTGCTAAACGAGTGCATACCAAGGCACAGTGTTTCAATTGAGAAACACCACACGAGCAAGAATGCATTTCTAATTTAGTGCAACTTCGAATTTTCTGAAGGTCTCGCAGACCCTGCAAACACACGAAGCATCAGTAATAAAGCAGTCAGCATTCGCTTGAGCTTCACAGCTGGAGACGTCGGGAGCGGCGTCTGAAGCCGAAGCGAGACGTCTCACAGGGGGGAAACCTGAATATGTCTAAAATTAACTGGAATTTCCAAGCTAACCCGTTTTATTTTCCTCCATCAAATAAACAGTCAATCTATAGGCAGGAGATCAATAAAGAGCAAGGGGCCCAAGACTAATCCCAGTTCCTGCGCTCTCATGGCAATTGATCCCTTGTGGAGGGACGTATGAATTCTTAAACAAGCTGTAGCATTCATTACCTCAGGATCCTATGCCGGCTATGACGGCTCCTGTCTCGTTGGCAACAGTCCAAGTAGCTGATGCAGATTTCCTACGGAGTGCCGAAAAAAGAAAGACTTTAATGAGAACAGAGTAACAGTCAATTACCAAGTCGCTTTCCGACCAAAGTCAAAGTTAACTCAGGTGATGAGTAGCCATAAAGAGATTTCCGCAGCTTTCAGGCCTTTGGTTACGGCTCGGTTATAAGCCAAGAACACAGATGCGCTTTGTTGGCTCTGATCTGATCTGACTCACACTGAATGGATTGTTTTAATCATGGAAGGTGGAGGATGCAAGACAAAAAAACATCCACAGCACATCTGTCAGACACGCCACATCTAATCAGTGGAAAAAATGATATCATAATCAAGTGTACAATATTCGAAATTTGGATACGAAATAAACAAAATCAAGATAGGTTTAAACATATGAACAGCAAACATCTGCTTCCTTTAAACATATTTCCTACAGCACTGTACAGTGTACCCAATTATAGAACCATTGACCAGTTAATTGACCAAAAATTACCCACAATTACCTTTCAAGATAATAATTTCACATGCAATTAGTCAAACGTTTGCCCAGCATGAGGTTCATTTACAAAAGGTCTACAAAAAATTAAAATGTTATGCTAAAGATATGAGTGAAATCTAAACTTTAATCAACTTTTATTAAAAAAAAAAAACATACGTTTTTATACATTATATACAGTACTGTAAAAAAATTTTTTTTTTGCTTTCAAAGAGCCAGCCTTTCTTGTTTTTTTCTTCTTCTTTTTTTTTTTTTATTGTAGTCTTGAGGAACTGTTCCCCAGGTTTCCTGAAGGACTTTTTCGCCTCTCATTTCAGTCCAGTCCCTGACCAGTTTCAGAGGAATGTTTTTGCTTGTTAAGCCACCCAGGTAGCTATGAATCATACAAGCATAAAAAACACCATAGGCATGAGCCAGTGAGTAACAGGTGCATCTGAAGACGGAAGATGCAATCAATTATTACACGCTGGTGATGCTAAATGCTGAGATGAGAGGGGAAATGAGGACGCTGCTGACGTTGTTAAACAACAACCATTTTTTAAATTACATCTGCAGGCACTTTGCAGCTTAAAATAAAATCCCATTTCTTTCATTACTAATCAACATGATTTCACTTATATATCACTTAATTCGATAAGAGGGATGGCTCAAAACGTTCGCACAGTACTCCATATTTAGAGGGATGTTAATGATTAATCATTAATTGCATTAACAATTAATAAATATTAACTAATAATTTTTGTTTTATATAATAATATTCTTCATAGCTCAGATATCTATATATACTTGTCGTTCTGATAGCATGAAAATATTGAATATTGTATTTTTAGCAGCCTTGTTTTTTTTGACTGAAGACAGAGTCAAAAGCAGACATAGTTTTTAAAATGATTATTATTATTATTATATTTACTTTTGTTTGTTAAAAGTGATTGATTTCTCACTCACTCACTGTCACTCATCGTCTATACCGCTTTATCCTGTATTCAGGGTCGCGGGGGCCTGGAGCCTATCCCAGGAGAGTTAGGGCACAAGGCAGGGTACACCCTGGACAGGGTGCCAATCCATCGCAGGGCACACACACACATACACACACTACGGGCAATTTGGGAACGCCAGTTAGCCTACTCTACATATCTTTGGACTGTGGGAGGAAACCAGAGTCCCCGAGGAAACCCACGAAGCACGGGGAGAACATGCAAACTCCATGCACACAGAGACGGGAGTCGAGTCTGGCTGCGAATCGAACCCGGACCCTGGAGGTGCAAGGCGACAGCGCTAACCACTAATTTGTTGGGATTGACTCACTAGAGCTGTTTAAATAAAACTTGAACAGGGGAAAAAGAAATATGCATCTTGTCACAATTAACAATTAATGAATCAATTTAGTAAAAAAAAATTCCATAATAACAAAAAAAAATACCCTAATTGTTAGAGATTAGAAGAAAAATCAATTCAGTTAAGCATTTCAATTATTTTCTGTGTGTCAGTCTCTGCACTGCCACACAGTGCACAATATGTATATTTATTTTATATATGTTTGAATTTGAGATTCCATCATTAATCTTAATTAGTTTAGAATCACTCTAAACTATTTACACATTAAATTTACATGTATGCCACTTGGCAGAATCCCTTGTCCAGTGGGACTTACATTTTTTAAATCAAATTTTACATCTGAGCAGTTAAGGGTTAAGGGCCCAACAGGGGTTTGGCCTGGGACCTTCCAGGCAATAGTCCAACGACTTCACCACTGAGCTTCCTCCTGCCCATTGGCAGGCAACACCCAGGCTTTAAATTGTACTCAAATGGGAAAAAAATAAAAAATAATTATATTTACAAAATTGTGATACTAACAGAATCGCAATACAAATCAAATCGGCACCTACAACAGGTATCGTGATCACGATCGGGTGATCATTAACAATTCCTCTCCCTAGTAATTATACCATATATGAAAAAGCACCAAACTATAGTTATGTTCAAGTTCTATTCATTCAATTTCTATTTATCATGTCGGAAAGCTGTGAAATTTGTCCAAACACAAATTTCCCTTGATTACAATTAAATGATGATTAATGTATGAAATGAATGAAGGGACCGTGTGACTCATGGCTACATGCACATCACTGCAAATAGAGGCCGTTTATCATAAACGATTATTACCTACAAGTCTTTATGAGAAGGATTTAACCAGTCATCTATGTTTCATTGGAACTCTAATATTATTTTATACAATGAGGGGGAAAAAAGGTTTTTGCTTAGGATTTCAGCTATTCCTGTACAAATGTCAGCTACTGATGTGCAAATACGAAGCTAAAAAAGAATTCAAAAGGCAAGATAGAAAGGAGCTACTGTACAGTAACATGATTTACCAAATCTTACTTTACAAAAACCTTCACTCTAATAAAAATAGGACATTGACAGAAGTGTCCACTCCTTTTTAAAATCTGGCACCACACACACACACACACACACACACACACACTGAAAATGCTTGTTTGGTTTGATCTGACACCCTCATTGTCGTTTTGATGACACAAAAACCTAAGCTTTTGAAAGTGAACACCACACTTAGGGTGGAGCACATCCCATCTCAAGACAAACCCCCTCTGACCTCGCCAGGGCTGATGTCACTCAGGGCAGTCAGGTGAAGCAGGAAGTTGTTGTCGGGGAAGGACGCCTCCGCGTTCGGTATGCAGCTGTGGTTGCCTTGACGACAAAGCACATGACTGGAAGTGACCTTTCGATGTCTTTACTTTTATAATAATGTTTGTGGAAGGTAAAGACACAAAAAAAACAATATTGGTTATTCTCACATGAGCTCTGAAGAAGGAAGAGACCGGATCCTTCACAGTTGAGGAAATCGCCCGTTTCTGTAAGACGAGCCAAAAAAGAAAGGACTCTGTGAGTCTATGGAAAACCTTTCATTCATCAAACCTGTTTCACATTTAACTAGATCAATACATGCATTTCAAACATAGTATCAGGATCACAAATAGTGAGTGTTTCGATCCGGTCACATTTCCAGCACAGTGGTGTGTGTGTTTGCTTATGTGTGTGTGTGCACATGAAGGAAAAGTGACCTTTATCAATGTCCTTGTATAACTGGTCAATAAAAGCATCCAGCTGCTCCCTCTGCTGGTGAGGCAGCTCCAGCGCATCACACGCATGAACCCATTGGCTGAGGGAACTGAACAAGGAACCAGAGATCAGAGACGGAAACTGACCGTCTTAAGAAAAAAGAAAGTTTAAACACCACTTACATCATATCATATATAATATCACATACAGCTCATACATGTACAAGCAAAAAAAGTTCTCAATCATCAAAAATCTCAAACACAATCACTGAACTCCATTTTCAGTATCATTCTCAATTCTGATTAGTCATTAGTTATCTGTACTTTTCAGTTCATCCGCACGACAAGGTCAGGTGTGTCCTAGCAACAACGACTAGAGAAGATACACCACAGAAACACGTTTAATAAATGCATGGAATTGCGGATATGGTGGGAGTTTAATGTTCAGAGATGTTCATCAAGCATTTATAAAAGGAGTCTCCAGTGTCAGCACTTAGTAACAATCAGAGGTAAAGGACAGAAGGTGTTTTGGGTTTTGGTTCGTTAAAAACATGAAAAACTCTTTTTTTTTTTTTTTTTTTTTTATAATAATTTGCTTTGTTGGGGAATAAAAAACAAATAAAGAGGTTTGTGAGGGAAGTACTATAATGTAAATGATGCACAAGAGTTTTTGGACATTACACATCATTAATGTAACTAGAAACTGATCAAAATTTCTGTCATTTCTGACCCGGTTTGACAGATGAAGTGATGTGTATTCATTCATTCATTCAATTATTCAGCATTTCTTTACTTAATAGCTAGATAGACAGATAAAAAATATTATTATTATTATTTTGGCTATCAACTTGGCTGATAATGATTATTTTCCTAGAACAGCACACCCCAAAGACTAGTATTTCTCGCTTAGCGTTCCACTTGGTCTAAATAAAAGTATGAAGGAGATTAATTTGTTTTTCAGAATATTGTTTATAATAACATATTTGTGCATTTAATGATCCTGCAGGATAGTGCACTCTCTTTTGATTTGCTTTATTTCCCTTTTTGCTTCTAACAAGCTCCCAGGGAAAAAGTAATACACAGACGACAAAGCAACATGAGCCATGGCCAAAACAACCTGTAGAGATTCTTCTTTATATTGAAATTAATCTTGTCTAAATACAATGGTAGCAATTCGATTACTGGCGTTTAATATGTTTTATTAACCATATCTTGAAATTACCATTTATCTTCTTCTTTAAAAAAAAAAAAAATTGATTTCTTTTATTATTAATCTTCGGAATTTCTGTCACAGGAAAACAGAAATGTTATTGCTTTGTATGTAAATAACACTAGACAAAAAAAATGCTTTGTGTACTTTAAGTATATCACCAAGACGGAAGGAAAGTAATCCTCATCGATTTCCTTTTCCCTCATTTCCGTGTCAGTGCAAATATAGTGCATACTTTGTGTGTTTTTATGCAGGATATTGTTTAGATCATAACAGTATACTGCGAAGCCTCTTCCCCACATTCCCCAATTTGATCCAGAACCGTTTTGAATCTTTTTTAAATCAAGTTTGTTACAGCTTGTCCTAGTTCATGAGAAATCGCGAGCGAAAAAAAAACAAAAAAAAAAGTTCATACGTTATTCTGAGCTGGATCGTAGCACGTTGTACTTGGTTCTTGCCTCTTTTTTAACAGGTCATGGAGTCCTAAAAACATGTTTAATGTAAAGTTTTGAGCCGTCACTACTGGATCATCTCTGCACATGGAAGTACTAAACAGTATGCTCTAATAAGTACTCCACCGCGTAATGGGACCTATACAGGTATGTGTTGCAGGTTGACAGGTCACATGTATACAGGTTGCTGTTAGCAGGTGAGAAATCATAGCGGTTCTTGATGCGTCTAGACAACTTATATCAAACTGAGAGATGTCAACTTTACTTTAACCATTGCTAGGGGATTTTCTCTATTAATTCAAATAGAGGTCATTCAAATTAATGAAACACGCAACATGTCACTTGCAGAATAAAACTGAAATATGTTGTAAGGGTTGGGAAAAGAAGTAGATGAACTAATCTATTTAAAACATCAATTAGGATGTAATGCTAAATTATCATTTGACGGTGAGAATTATGTCATTTTTGACCCCCTTTTCTTGATCGATGAAGTGAGAAAACTGGACATCATCATGCTAGGGAGCTAACTCTGGTGAGTGATAAATAAATGAATGAATATAGATCATCTACACCTATTGAGTCACACGGGCCTGTCCCAGGAAGCCTGTCCCAGGAGACGTGTTGAACCAGGCGGGGTACTGCCAATTCGCCGCAGGGCGAACGTACACACTCACACACGCATTTACACACTACGGGCGATTTGGGAACGCCAGTTAGCCTAGTCTGCATGTCTTTAGACTGTGGGAGGAAAACTGGAATATCAAGAAAAAACCCACTAAGCACAAGGAGGACATGTAAACTCCATGCACACAGACCCAGAGACAAGAATCGAACACTGATCCTTGAGGTGCAAGGTGACAGTGCTAACCACTAAGCCCATGTGCTGCCCTAGTGATGTATATTTCCTTTCTCAAACTGGGACGTGAATAGAGAATGTCACCAAATTCTCAAAAACATATTTGGCACTATTTCACTTCTCCTAATCCCAGTTCATCATCACACTCAAGGTCAAGGAGAAAGATTTCACGGAGCCGTATGGGAAATTGAAAAGACTGGAATTTCCTTTGCTCTTTAAAAGATAATCAGAAAAATTGAAAGCGACATGATTCCGACCTGGTCCCGATGCCCTGCCCGTTGGTCCCGACCAGCGCGAAGAGAGAGCGAAAGCCATCTGGAGTGAACCACTGCAAAGCAGAGGACCAATAAAATGTACATCAATCATCAATGCACACTTCATTATTAACGGTATTAATGTTATTAAACTTACGGCCTGTTATACCCGTTCCACTGATAGGAATGTTAGAGGATCTTTAAGAAGTTACTGTTATTAATATTGCATCTTTTTATAATAGTTACACCAATGGTATTAGCACACATCTATTTGCATTTTACATCGCGCTTACTAATGTTTACACCTCTTAAGATTCAGATTCAAGATTCAAAAAACTTTATTAATCCCAGAGGGAAATTGCTTATTATTTTACTGTTATTATTGTTACAGGCCTTCATTATTTTAGATAATTATTAACCTCATATCCTGCTATTATAGTTACTATGCTGATATTTACATTACAGGCCTCTGCATTTGGTATAGAGGTGTTAATGGTAAATACTTTCATATTACATTTCATATATAAATAAACAAATATCTAAATAAATAAACAAACACTTTTACATTCGCTCCATTAAAAGGAGAAAAAAATATATATTTTCAGCATGATGTTAATTATTTCAGCTAGGCTTTTTAAACAGCTCTCTCTTACATATGATTGAGGATTAGCCAGCCATTTATCCACATGATAAGTGCGTCCTTTAAGTATCATTTATTTGTCCTAGATCTTGTTAGCACTCAAAGCAAGTGGGGATTCTTTGTAAGCTGCTGAAAAGGAGACTTTACATTTGATTACAAGCTGGATGTCTAATGATGTGAATAACAGTCTTCTGACCTGACTGAGGTGATCGTCGTAGAGTGCTGTGGTAAAAAGGTTACGCAGCAAAGCCAGTTGGCCCTGGGGGGAGGGGGAAAAAGTGAAATGTGTTAAAATGTAGAGAGAATTACACACACACACACACACACACAGAGACATACAAAAAGGCTAAAGATGTAAAACTTTTTAAAGTACGTGTACAACATGACAAAACCCTCCATTATAAACGCATTTTTCAAAGACTTTTAAATAGGGATGGGAGGCAACAGTAACCAGCCGATACGATATCGATTTTGCCGATTCTATTTGTATCATGATTTCATAAATAGCCTGATTTCAATTCTAAACACACTTAAATAGTTTGCTCCTTCTCTACAGTAGCGCTATAATGCTACAGCACAGGGACAGCAACATTTTACCACCTGAAATGCAAACCTCACTCACTCACTGTCTATACCGCGTTATCCTGTAAACAGGGTGACAGGGGCCCTGGAGTCGATCCCAGGAGACTTAGGGTACGAGGCGGAGTACAACCTGGACAGGGTGCCAATACATACAAACTCCATGCACAAAGACCTAAGGCAGGAATCTACAGTGAAAACAACAGTGCTGACCACTAAGCCACCACACCGCCTAAATGCAAAATTAATTAACATACAGCATATAAATAAAACATTTGATTTTGGAGTCAGTATTGCGATACACAATTTCCCACACAAAGGAATCGTGTTACCTGACTGAATTAATTTGACTCGCCCCAGTCTCTATTTTTTATTATGGCTATTTTTTTTACATGCATTTCCCGACAGGGATACTTCAATCATTATAAAATCAGAGGAAGGAACATCCTGATAGTTGTGAACAAAAGAGACACAATAAGAAAGTTGAGTCAAATACTTTTAAATCAAATCAATGTAGAGTTCATGTATATGAGAGCAGGGGTAGCTTAGCGGTTAAGGCATTGGACAACTGATCGTCAGGTCCTGGACTCAAACCCCACCACAACTGGCCCTTTACCCTCAACTGCTCAAATATATAATGAGATAAAAATGTAAGTTGCTCTGGATAAGGGTGTGTGCCAAATGCCATAATGTAAATGTTGGAACGATGGCGATCTTATGATTTTTATGCCCTTTACATGAATAACATGTAAAATGTCCATGTCTTTACACAAAAACATGTTATGCATTTGACATATACTGTAAGTGAAAATCTCAAAGAAAATGACACAAATTTCGAGAAGATACACAGAATACATCTATAAACAACCCATTTTTTTAATACCTGAAACTTCTCTCCTAGTAGTTTGTGTGCTATTTCCTCCTGCTCGTTGGCTGCACGGCTACAAAAGTGAGAAAACAGCCTCTGCCAGCACCCCTTGTCTTGAGCCTAATAATCAAAGACCACAAAAAAAAAATCATCATCATCTGAAACAAGCACTGAAAGAAAAGTTGAAAGTTAGGAAGAAAATGGATGATTTGTCTATAGCAAAAGCCATTCTCAGCACTCTCAGCCAAAAAGCCCTTCTCCACAATCAGAGCCATTACTCCGAAAAGGAAAAAAGAGAGAAAGACAATTACCTGCTTGACAACAGCAACCATTTTAGCCATTAGCATGATGCTGGAGGTTTCTGGAGGGTAGTGTGCACTCCTAAACAACACGACACGTTTGCGCACACAGAGACACAGAAATATATTAAAGTTCCTGTCAAAAGTTTAAACACACCTTCTTGGTCAATGTTCTAACGTCTTCAACGTTGTATATTAATGCTGAAGACATTGAAATTATGGAATAATGTAGTCAACAAAATCATATTAAAAAACTTTAAAATAAGTTTAATTTTTTGATTCTTAAAAGAACTGCTTTGATGGGAGCTTCGCACACTCTTGGCCTTCTCTCAGTCAGCTGCATGAGGTAGTCGCCTGGATTGGTTTCCCCAATGATCTTGAAGTAGTTCCCAGATGTGTTGTGTACTTGTTGGCTGCTTTTGCATCACTCTACAGTCCATCTCATCCCAAACCAGTTTGGGATGCAGCACTCAATCACTCTCCTTCTTGGACAAATAGCTCTTGCATAACCTGTAGGTGTGCTTGGGGTCATTGTCCTGTTGGGAAAAAAATGATGGTCCTACTAAGTACAAACCAGATGGGATGGCACATCACTGCAAAATGCTGTGGTAGCCATACTGGTTAAGGGTGCCAACAGTATCACCAGCAAAGCAAAGCACCCCCACACCATCACTCCTCCTCCTCCTCGGTTTACAGTGAGAACCACACATTCAGGAACCGTCTGTTCATCCCGTTCAAACATCTCAAATTTGGACTCATCAGAGCAAAGGACAGTTTTTCACTGGTCTAATGTCCATTCATTGTGTTTCTTGCCCCAGGCAAGCCTCTTCTGCTTGTTGATCTACTGAAGTAATGGTTTCATTGCCACAATTTGACCATGGAGGCCTGACTCACTCACAGTAGATGTTGAGACAAATGCTGCTTGAAGTTCGAATCTGTGTGTTCTAATCTGAGGTGCTGTAAACTGGAGGTTTCTGAGGCTGGTCATTCTAATAAACGTATCCTTTGCAGCTTTGGTCGCCTGTTTCATCAGAGCATTTGATGGTTTTAGGACTGCACTTGAGGATATATTCAAAGTTCTTGAAATTATTCGGATTAAGTGACCCTCATCTTCTTAAAGCAATGATCTTTGTGTCATCAACTGGCACAGTAGCTCTAGTAGCACTAATAGGGTTATTGACTCTGTATCCATCTCTTTATTTGCACAAGATAGAAGAAACAAGAAGAAATGTTACAAATTAACTCTCGACAAGGCACACATGTGAATTGAAACCCATTTCAGGGTGACTACCTCATGAATCTGATGAGAGACCACCATAAGTGTGCCAAGCTGTCATCAAAGTTAAATGCAGTTACTTTGGACAATATAAAATATAAAAACAAAAAACACTTTCCTGTTTATGCATAAGCATTCTTTCATAGTTTGAATGTCTTTGCTAATAATGCACAATGTTGAAAAAAATTATAATAAAACAGTAATAGAAAGAACCGAAAAAGACCGAAAAGAAAATTACTAAAAATTAATTTATA
>JAOTQY010000010.1:4489380-4502475 GCA_026413445.1 Dolichallabes microphthalmus
GAAACATTTTGTGTGACAAACATGCAAAAGAATAAGAAATCAGGAGGGGGGGCAAATAGTTTTTCACACCACTGTATGTGGGCTTCATGTGAGCTGAAAAATATCTCAGAATGCACATGTCAAATATTGAGGCAGAAGGGCTACAACAGCAAAATTCCATGTCAGTTTCACTTCTGTCATCCAAGAAAAACAAGAAAGCTGAGGGTGCAGTGGGCACAGGATCACCACAACTAGACAGCATGAGTCAAGATTTACAGTTTGTTAGCCTTTAACTGAGGCACGCTGATGGTAGGGTTAGAATTTGGCACCAGCAGCTAGAATCCATGGAATCAACCTGCCTTGTGTCAACAGTCCAGGGTGGAGAAGGTGAGGTAATGGAGTGGGGAGTGTTTTCTTGGCCCACCCTAATAAAGTGCTCTGTAATACTTTACATTTTTTACTTCAGTTACACTTTCAGATTAGTTCCTAATTTAAATGCGTCCTTTCTTTCTCCAGTTCATCAGTGACGGTGGGGAAACAGAAATATCTTTTTCTAAAAATGGCCGATTCCTCGGGGTGGCGTTTCAACTCGCTGACTTCACCCTGGCAGGTCGTGCTCTCTACCCGCACATCCTCTGCAAAAACTGCTCTGTTTCCTTAAACCTGGACTCTCAGGGTGGGACATGGTATCCCGGACCTCCTGGATACTGCCCGTTACCAGAGCTTGTATCTGTACATCGAACTCAAGCTCCACTTCCTCCATCACATAGGAAAGACTGCGAGGTATGTTTCCTGTTATTCTATTTAGCTCTTTCACTGAAATCGTGTAAGAAAGAAAGTAAACGATTCAGGTTTTTCTGATCATTTTGTTGCTTTTCCATTTCCATTCCTTTTCATGTTCAGGTGCTGATGATGGTCGGCATGCCAGGCTCTGGAAAGAGCCACTGGGTTGAGAACCACATCTCCAAGAACCCGGAGAAACGTTACAATGTGCTAAGCACAAACTCAATCCTTCACTGCATGAGGGTGAGCACAAATCAGAAATGACACTGAAGGATTGCAGTTGCTTTGTTTTGTCTGATGCCAATGAGTGTTTACCTGCACCATAGTTTCCAGTTATCTGATATACAGTAAGTCCCTGACATATTAACGAAGTTCCGACCCGGAAGCATGTTCGTAAGTCAGATTCGTTTGTAACTCTGACAGAATGAGTCTTGTATACCGTTAGTACAAATATACAATGTAAAACAAAAACAAAGGTTAGAAGTTTTGGTTCCACATTACACTCTTGCGAGACTGCGCCTTTAAATCACGAGGGTAATCCCAGTGACTAAGCGGGGTCTCGTTTAAAGGCAGCCCGGGGGGTTTACTGCATGCTTGAACGGACACCATTTTGTCTCCAAGCTGTTTCGGCCTGTGAACTGTCTCCTCGATGATTTTCCAAAATTAGGATTATTCACCATCAGGACAGCCATTTTCTACCATCATGCTTCTGGACTGATTCATTGAAACCATTGAGGTCAGCACATTTCTCCCGCAACCCCACACGCGCACAAATAAATATACCGGAGTTTTTATAAATTCAATTACACACAAAACATTGTATTTAATTGTTAATATTGGTATCTGGTGCACTGCAGTTTTTTTTTTTTTTTTTTGTACAATACACAATTTGTTCACATCTACAAATGTTTGCAGTCCATTCGTATCTGCAGAAATTTCATAACTCTGATGTACTTAAATCGGGGACTTACTGTAGTTGTGTGAACTGCGTGCCATCATTTAATATAGTGGCTTTACTTGTCAGATTTTTTTAAATGGAATCCAATAGTCACCTGAATCTTATCCCAGTATAATTACTTTATTAAATGCACCCACTGGCCACTGCAATTTGAACACCATGTACTCCTACACACTTATCTAATCAGCCCATCATGTGGCGGCAGTGCATGGCATGAACCCATGCGGATACAGTTCAGTAGGCTTCAGGTAATGTTGACATTCTACATCAGAATCTGTGATCTCAGATTCTATTGACAATAGGATGTTTGCGGGCACCAACCACGGCTACAAAACATGCTGATCGTTGAAGTGAGCTTCAAAAGAAGACGACAACAGGTTCCAATCCTGTCGACCAAGAACATGACTCGGAGTCTATAACATGCACAGGCTTACCTAAACTGGACAGTTGAAGATTAGAAGAAGAAAAGAAATATGTGCTTAATCCAGGCTTTTGGTGTTTTGTGTAGCTGCCGAACCCAGAACACAAGAATCTGTTGCTGCAACAGGCCACACAGTGTCTTACACAACTCATCAGAATAGCGGCAACCAAGAGGAGGAACTTCATCCTGGACCAGGTGTGTGTGACTGTTTTATGTGCCGTATACACAGATGCTGTGCTGCCTCAGAACGACTTATGCAACCCCTGTCTTGCTGCTTGATTTCGTCTTTACCTAGGCGAACATTTACCCATCTGCTCAAAGGCACAAGCTGCTGAGTTTTTCCAGTTATCACAGAAAGGCGGTGGTGCTCTTCCCCTCGGATGAGGAGTGGAAGAGACGTCTGCAGCAGAAAGCTCAGAGCGAGGGTGCAGTGCTGCCTGAAATATCACTTTTAAAAAGCAAAGGTCAGTTCACACGTACCCTTTTACCTTTTAATGTGCTTTCCATCTAACTCTCAAGGCCATGCCCTGGTGAATTAGTTTTTTTGTGCTTGCTTTGCAATAACATGCCTGATTTAACTCGAGTAAGGAGGTACTGCCCTGGACCATGCTACTGATTTCTGGGGTGGAGAAATATTGCTGCTTTTAGAAGTAGACTTAATTACAAGGGGAGTTCAATTCAAACTGGGAGAATAACAGAACACAAGTAAAAACTACATTTTATTTCTCTATATAATCCCCTGCTACACTAATGCACTTCACGAGTGCTTCAATACTATGCAGGTAGAAAGTTTTCTCAGTATACAGGAGCCATGATCGGACTGCCTGCTTCATAGCTGAAACGTTGGCCTCCTAGCTGAATTCCTTTAATGTGCCCAAATGGGTAGAGATGGCTTGGAGCGAGGTCATGACTGTACAGGGGACGTGGCAAAAACTCCCAGCCGTGTTCCTGTAACATGCAAGTGGTGTTGGTGAATGATAGTGTGTAGAGTTGGTGAGAAGTTATTCATAGATTTTCAAGTATTCTACACTCAGGTGTTCTACTCGCTGATTTATTCACAAGAACGACTGAATGATGATCATCATTCATGGACGTATGGCCTTTTTTTTTATTATTATTTTTTTTAATAAACATTAGCACCATTTAAATGTTTTACTGAGGTTAAGAGTCTCAACATACTGTGCTTGAATATATTATATGAATATTATTCTAAAATTTTTACATAGCAGCTTTGTATCAATACAAATTCTGGATATAGTTAATGTTTTGTTTTATATATACAGTTATAGCTTTATCAATTTATCCCTAATGAATTTCTAGACTATTGTCTTACTCACTCATCTTCTATACCGCTTTATCCTGTATTCACGGTCTTGGAGACCTGGAGCCTATCCCAGGAGGCGCAGGGTATACCCTGGACAGGGTACTAGTGTCTTATTGCTTTAAAAAAAAACTGCATTTAAGGTTTAATAACCTAAGATTGGCATTGATTCATTTAGATGGTAAGGGATCTGTAATGGCATGTAGCCAAAGACAGATAAGCATTTGCCAAGCATGTAAGCTTTCTGAAGAATTCTTGCGTTACTCCAACAACAAACAAGTCAAATAATTCGGAATAGAATAGAAGTAAGGGATGAGCAAAAATACAAGAACATAATCATAAAAATAAAAAAAAAACATCTATATGATCCACAAAATAAATAAGTAGTAAACAAGTCTATTGAGCTACACAGTATGATGTATGAACTGTAGGAACAGCGGCGATCTATGAAGATAAGAGTAAGGTAATGTGTAAGTGTACTATCTTCACTTTGCGTTCTCATAAATCACACAAAGCTGTGAAAAGAAAATTATAAAGACGAAATGTATGTTTTTTTCCTTTACTCACATTATTTTTGTAGCTCAACTTTACATTGCATACGGTCCTATAAATTCAGATTTTTTTCCTAAGAACTATAACAGACAGAATACACTTAAAAATTTTACTTAAACCAAAAATCTAGTTATATACGTATTAAGAAATATGGACTATTGGACTACATCTCACCACAACCGCACAAGGTTACAATACAGGACTTCCTCCGGGTTACTGGTCAGAGGTTGTGTTTTTTTTTTTTTTTTTTTGTTCAAATAAATTCCAACTGAAAATGTAAAGTCAGCAGGGAGGGTGAAGGCGATCAAGTGCTTCCTTTGAGACATGAACTTCTTGAACTGCTGCAACCACACAGATGGGGAGGGGGATTAAGCATAGATGCACATGATTGCACACCCGACCCCCTGAGAACTCCCAGCTACAGATGATTGTAGAGGAATTTGAATTTAAAATCACCACGTAGCATATTAAAGATTCCAACTTAACTCTTTACATGAACACTGATCTGATTTAAATGTTTTTACATGCATCAAAGCATTTAAACACATCTATTTCTTTTATGTAAAAAAAGAAATAGTTCTGCTCCCTGTAGAGTGTTTAATTGTAATTAGTTAAATATTTCATAAATAACTTTGAGGCTAGGCTCACAGTCTTTTCTGATTAATCCCGCCTTATGATTGGTTACAAGGATTTAGTCTTGTCTATGATTGGTTAGATGTGAAGTGGCAAGCCAATCAGGGCCTCTTCCTCAGCCAATGCTTGAGTAAATGTAAGTCTGAGGTAAAGACTGATGGGGGAGAGTTTACTGATTTGTTTATAGGAAGGAAATTTAGCTTCCATTTCCAGTGTTAATTTTGATGAATGTCCCTGTTTGTTTTTATCATATTTAGTCAATCTTATGCTATTTTTGTTTAGTCAAGTTTTAGTCGATTAAAAGTCTGGACATTTTAGTCTAGTTTTAGTCAGAGGAACCTTTAAAGTATTTAATAGACAATGTAACATTTTAGCAGTAAGATTATTATTAATTACTGGTGATGAGACATGGATTAATCACTACGAGTCAGAGAGTAAATGTCAGAGTATGGAACAGAACCATCAGCTGGAAAATTGATGCTTATAGTTTTCTGGGATTCTCAAGGGCCTGTACTGGAACATTATGACGAAAAAAGTTCAACACGGACGACTGCAATCCAAGGCAGTTGTGATCTCGCATGACGATGCACGTCTGCACACTTCTGTTCACATCTGATCTTACTCAATCAGACTTGATCATTGAGCAGAACTGATCATTGTTCGAGCTGAAAACTGTCTGATACCAAGGGTTTTTTTTTCCTGTTGTTTCTGCCTACAACACGTCAACTTCTAGAACTGAATGTTCACTTGCTGCCTTATCTATATATCCCTTTAACAGGTGCCATTGCAAAAAAAAAAAAAAAGTTCTCATCTGTTTATTCTCCTTGCAGTGAGTTTCACACTCCCAGAGCAAGGCGCTCTGCTAGAGGAAGTCCTGTTTGTCGAGCTCTGCCAAGAAGAAGCCCAGAAACTCCTCTCGAGCTACAAATTGGAAGCCACACGCCTCCTACCTACACCTGCCAAGCGCAAGAGGCACAACAAAGGTCCCCATAAACATCACCCTGATGCACATGGTGAGGGGGAAAAACAGTACAGAACACAGGATCAGATGATAATCACGAGTGTGGAACCTAGATTTGTTGCTGCAGTTTAATGATCATCACACAGATGGTCGAAAAAATAACATCTGCTTTGCCATAATTAGATCCTTATAATTATAATGTTGTGTTTAATTCTGTTTTTTCGTCTGCCAGGATCGAGCCAAAGCCGCAGTCAGTATGCTCAGCAGTCACAGTGGGGATGCCATAAACAAAACGTGAGTTTATTCTGCAGCTTATTAGGCCTATGTCTTGTGCTGTTTACATTGTAAATGACCTACATGCAGTAACATTTATTTATTTTCTCCTATTCAGGGATGGAACTTTTATGCTTTTTCACAGCCTTATGGCTATAACAGTGATCCACAGAGGTACAGAGATTACTATCAGCCCTGCACCGATCAGGTGAATAACTGCATTATTCACATTCATACCATTCACACCTCTCCAGAGTAATGTGGTGTTCAGTTCTAACAGAAAAGACATAACATTATCATTTGTTTTTTATTATTATTATTGTTTGCTCTATTCGGCCATACTAACTAACCATGTTGGCTAACTTATGTAAAATCTTATATAATAAATGATCTATTTATTTGTATTTGTATGTTAGCTTGGTAGTAAAGACTCGCACAGTTTAGTTTTTATGACTTTCTTTGTAATTCAGGAAAAAAATGTATATTAACTTTTTTTCCTTTCTTTTGCAGTGGAACCTGGCTAACAAGGATCAGAGCTACTATGGCAACCAGAGCTATTATGGCAACCAAGCCTTTTGGTAAATTATGACAGCAACCCAATTAAATGATATTGAGGTATTGGACTTAAAGTTTAAATGCAGTTGTTCAAAGTAAAGTCAAACAAGTATTATGGCTCTAAACAGTACAGAAAATGTATTTTAAAAAAAAAATTTAAGCATTTGTTTTATATACATTTTGTACAAAAACACTTCCAAATTCTGTACCAGATTCTGATTTTATTACAGTATTCTAAAGTGTTTACTTTTAAATCAAAATGCTTAATGTGTTTTTTTTACTGTCTGAACACCTACAATTTTCATGGAGTGTTTAAGTCAAAACAAGACTGTCATGAATGAAGGCATAAAGCTTCAGGTTCATCAACATTTACAGACGACTTCAAGCACAGTACTGTACGGACATAGGACTCTTAGCTGCAGCAAATGGTGCAAACATTTCTAAAAAGGCTCTGTCTGTAAATGATTTGGTTAATTTAAGATATTTCCACATTTGGGACATTTAAGGAGTTCCTGGAAGGCCCTCGTTTTAGTCATGAGGCATGCAATCCTTTTAACCTTGATGTTACTTAAGCGCTAGTAAAACACTGGGATAAGTGCACTAGTGGAGCAGGGGATTATGTGGAGAAATAAAGGTAGTTTTTACTTTCATAACTGTGTTCTGTTATTCTGTATAATTAAAATTCCTGATTTAACTTAGCGCCCTTGTATATAAATACACTTGCACATACTTGACTCATTCAAACTAAAAAAATTTTATTGATTTCCATAAACTTACAATATATTGTGATTAAAATGGGTCACATTTGAGGTCTTAACAATAGATTCATACACCTTTTACATTAAGCTCTAAAAAATAAAAATTTAAATACTGTTTAAATGGAACAGATATCAGACCTTTTACAGTTATAAAAATAAAGGGACAATTTGTAGTTTTGGAGCCCTCATCTGGCCGAGAAGTGAATAACAATCCAGCCTTATTTTCCCTTCTGCCACCTTTACTTTGCAATGGGGAAAAAATGTAAACAGAAGCCGTAAACAGAAGCCTGAAACAAAACAAAAAAACTTTGCAGTTCCT
Organism: Dolichallabes microphthalmus; assembly: GCA_026413445.1. Lineage (NCBI taxonomy): Eukaryota > Metazoa > Chordata > Actinopteri > Siluriformes > Clariidae > Dolichallabes > Dolichallabes microphthalmus. The sequence continues at coordinate 4,496,894 of JAOTQY010000010.1, forward strand.
TAGCATGTCATTTCATCACTGAAATGATGAATGTTCATTAAAAAACCTTTACAAGCATTACACACCCACACATCATGCTGCCTCTTTAAGACTGATCAGGTCTCACTAGTTGGTAGAGCAGCACTGCTCCTTTTGAAGATGGACACAGTTCTGACCACAAGGGCGCCTTCACATCCAAACTCAGCATCTCCTATAATCAGTATAGTGATTTCAACATGAGTGTGCATCATTTTTAAAACTTTAGAAAAGAATTTAGGAAACAGCTTGTGCTAAAGGGTAATTATTTAATAGTGTTGGTATATTAATGAATGGCCTTACCGATTGACTCAGAAACACTATATCTGTAGACTCATGAGCTTCAGGGCCTCCGCGCCAATAAAAATCCTTCACCGCCTCAGTCGTCAAAGAACACCTGTCAGCAAACAATTCCATATTAATTCTATATCATTTTAAAAAATGTCAGTGTGGGTCAAATCATGTTTGGTGTCTGACATTTGTTTCTTTAGTTCAGGAGTGAAAGACAGTAGTGGAAATTTACAATTAATGGAAGACCCCAAATCGATTCCATCAAGGAAAAACCAGCAACGTTACGAGGCAATAACGTACTGGTACTTTATTAGTTAATTCAACTCCCTTTAGTTTTGATTATGTTGCACAGTTCATGTGTGAAAGTGATTCCTCGTGCTCCCAGAGCCACTCTTTCATAATTTGAGTCCTAGAATATAGCCGTGCCATCCGGGAGGGACGTTGCCGAGTCGAAACCTGACCAACTGAAGCAACCACAGATCATAACCCTGCCTCCAAAGGCTTGTACCATGTCTGCTATGCATGATGGGTGCATGGCTTCATGCGCTTCCCTTTTTATCCTGACACACCCAACACTCTGGACTCATCAGACCACATGACGTTTTGGCATTGCTCTAAAGTCCAATCTTTATGCTCAGTTTTTTCTGATTATTCTCACTGGTTTTCTTATAGCCACACAGCTGTGAGGTTTTTATCACAATATGTGTGTGTGTAGAAATTGTTATTTCATTATTAAACATAGCTGTGATCTATACTGATTTTTTTTTTATGGTACGATTTCAAGTGTTTAAGTGATCATTATATATTTACAACCACGTTTCTTATTTGAAGTTGCTGGTTCAGCACAATTCTTCTAAGTTTTAATAATAAGTTGGACATTTATTACAGCAGTTCCAATCATTTTAATTTAATTGTATGATTAAATGCAATAATTTAACCCTTCTGACACTGCAACACTGTCCAATTTGGTTGTTCAATATAGCCGCCCAATAATGATCAATTTAGCCAGGATAGCTTATTCACGTAGATTAAAGTACATTTTGATTTAGATTGCAATTTTTCTTAGCTTCAATAGCCATGTAGCTGTAACAAACATGTACTAGCTGAAGTGGGAAATGAATCCCTTATTAATCTTTTAATGTTAAACAAAAAAAAAGGAAAAAATAATATGACATTATTTTTTTTTACCTCATGAAAAATTCTGCACTGGGTCGTCCTGCACTGGTGTGGTTTAACGCTATTCCCATCAGAACAGGTGCGCTGAGAAAGTCCAGTGGAACATTAACCTGCAGAAGTGTGATGCATGTTAAAAATCTTTTCCATCCTGTCTTGAATAAATTAAGAGAGAGAGTAATAAAATGAATGAAATATTCAGATTCAACTGATTATATATTTGTTTTCTTTTGTAATTATATATAACTCTCTCTCGTTTTAGAAAATACATTTTACATGAACAAAATGTTAAACTAATGTTACATGTTAAGTCCAATCTTTATGCTCAGTTTTTCTGTTTATTCACAGCTGTGGCATAATCCTGTGAGTTCATCACGGTGTGTGGAAATTCTTATTTCACTGTTATTTCAAATCTTATTTCACCAGTGATTTCTTTTTTAGATACAACTTCAAGTGTTTAAGTGATTTATATATTTACAACCACATTTCTTCTTTGAAGTTGCTGGTACAGCACGTAGCAATCATTCTTATAGCAGTCATTTTAATGGACTATTTTAACTGCACAATTAAAGTAAATAATTTAACCCTTCTGAAACTGCTTATTTCCACAAGACAAAAGGCAAGACCCCTGTTAAAGGTCTGTATCAGCAATGACATCCTGCTGGACCAAAGCTAATAATAAATACATTTTACATGTTATTTGGGGTAATGGGTATCATGTGTATAAAAAGGTATCTGAAACAAAATTCAGACCTAAGGAAGGTGAAAGTTTCTTATTATTAAAGACAATCATTACTAGTGATGAGACATGGTTCATCACTACGAGCATGAGAGTAAACGGCAGAGTATGGGACGGAAACAACCTCAATCGGTGATCAAAAAAAAATTAAGTCAACGATCCACTTGAAAATTGATGCTCACTGTTCTCTGGGATTCTCAAGGGCCAGTATTGAAACATTATCTGGAAAAAGGTTCAACAATCGACAGTAAGATGCTTATTGAAGAGCTGAATACTTCACATTAAACACAGAGGACTGCTATCCAAGGGCGTTGTGAGCTTACATGATCGTGATCTTACAAGTGCCCACACTGTCGGTATTCTGTAGAAACTTTGTTTTAAGCTGTTAAAGCATCCTCCCTATAGTCCTGATCTTGCCTTCACCTGTTTTCTCCCCTGAAAGCAGCTCAATGAGGATGAAGAATCACCGATTCCCTGATAAAGAACTGAAGACAGCTGTGCATCCATGGCTCGCAGCTCAGCCTAAAATATCTATTAATGAGGAAGCTTTATTGACAGATGGAAAAAGTGTCTTGGAAAGCAATTTCCAAAAATTTGGCATTCGTCTCATCTAAAAGTTAATTAAAAAAATTCTTAAGCTAGAGTGCAGAACATTTTTGACTCGCAGTCATAAGTTTATTTATCTCGTTCCAAATAATAATGAAAATCTCGCTGTATAAATTCCACACACCTCATCTCTGACCTCAGCGCACACAGATGAGAAGATCTCCGCCACGACAGCTCTCTCGTAGCCCTGCATAAAATCAACACTGATGTCATCCTCACTCATCCCCTGACACACAGCCTGAGGAAATAAACAAACACATCTACTAATTTAGACTTGGTGTGCTTGTTAATTGTCATCTAGGTAAAGAGTTAAAAACTATTAAACACCACAATGTATCAAAAGCATCCTGTTTCATTCCTTACATCACCTTAGGCTCAGGATGCCCACCGGGTATGTCTAAAAGCCCCGCCGCCTCTGCGACTCTCTGACTCCTTCTCAGCATCACCACGTGTCCATCTGAAGTCAGCAGGACAGCACCAACTCCTAGAGGCTGCGCCAGCAGAGCCTGAGGATCTCCCAGCTCCAGATGTCCACGCTGCTGTAGGTTCACAGCTTCATGTGACCAGTTGGTCCCTAGGAAGTCTTTATAACATGTCAAACCCAGCTGCAACCTGAGGGTCACTCCGTTCGCTTCTGAGGGTCTTGCGTCTTTCTGGGGTTCTCTTGAGGCTTGACGACAGTAGCTGCTCTTCTCTTTCACTTTAACTGATGGGGTGTGCGTTTCTGTCAGACAGGTGCGCTCTCCTTCACTACAGTGTAAAGAAACATGATTTGGTCCTGAATGGTTTCCTAGCTGGTCATCACCCTCGCCTGAGCCTAAGGAGTGTGAGGTAGTTTCTTGAGACTCAGTGCACAGGAATGGAGATGTCTGAGATGGTGTGTAGAGCTCTGCTGAGTGCAGTCTGAATTTCGCCCCATTGAAAAGCCACGGTTCTTTGGTCACTCGCTCATTCCACACTGCCTCGATGTGCGTCTCGATCTCAGGAAGACTTTTGCGGTTGAACCTACACACACAATGTGATATATAATGGATCAGCCATAACCACCCTCCTTCTTCGCCAAATCAAAACAAGCTTCTGACACCTTTTTAGTGGAACCAGCATTAACCTTTTCCTTAATTTGAGGGACACTAGAGCTTCTATTGGATCTTCACTCCCCATGTGCATCAGTGAGCCTTGGCCACACATCACCCTGTTGCCAGTTCACCAGGTTTCCTTCCTTGGATCACTTTTGGTATGTGCATCCTCATCCAAAATTCTCAAATTGAGGAAAAGTGCATCACTGTTTACACTAAATATACATTCACATTATACATTATGTGGCTGTGACCATACCCAACTGTTCTCTCTCTCCTTTTCTGCTCTCCCCTCTCCTGTTCTCTCTCTGTCGAGCTACACATGTCGTTCCTGAGCTGCCAGTGATCCAGACTCCCTCTGCCTTCCGGACCTGTCTGACTCATCCTGGTGACCCACTTCTGGTTGGAGATCTCATCACATGGATGCCCCGTGTGTCTCTTTGGGATGCGTCTGGTTCTGGCCTCGACTGATGTTTACAGCTGTTTTCTCTGAGAACTTGACTTGGCGGCAGTCGCTCGATAGTTCAGGACTGGAATTTCCTACAAGGCTATCTAAGTCTCCAATACCTACCTAAACTCCATATTCATACATCAATTAATATCAACTGTTATACTGAACTGCCTGCCACCTAACACAGTATGAATGCAGATCAATTCCTGCTCTCTGTTTCACCCAGATGCGGATGGGTTCCCTGTTGAGTCTGGTTCCTCACAAGGTTTCTTCCTATTACCATCTCAGGGAGTTTTTCCTTGCCACTGTCGCCCTCGGCTTGCTCACCAGGGACTATCTGACCATTTTGATTTATACACACTCACATTCCATACAAACTTAAATCATTCTTTTGATTGTGTAAAGCTGCTTTGCGACAATGACAATTGTTAAATGCGCTATACAAATAAAATCGAACTGAATTGTTATGGTGGCAAAAAGGGAACCTAGGTGGTCATAATGTTATGTCTGATCAGTGCAAGTGTGAGTCTAACATGCATATCTACAGTATTGAGATGTTACCTGTTTGAGATCTCCACTTGTACTTGATGCTCCTTTAAGCCCTGAGCAGGAGCACAGTGCAGCATCACAGACACCTCAGAGTCCATCTCAGTGCTGTGCTGCTTCACAGCTCCTCAGGCTTCCACAACCAGGAAACTGGAGGAAAGCAGAAGCATAGAAGCTAAGTCAGGTTGCTAATCACGTTTAACGTTTACACAGCCATGCGCTTCATTTAGACAAGAAAACAAGCAAATCTGCTGAGATTGAGAGCCAAGCTCAAAAGTTTAGAGCCGGCCAACTCGCTACCGTCCAAACTTTTCAGTATTTCCGTCACTTCCGGTTACGACACGGAAAACCTCGAATACGACAAATAAAAACATTAAAATAATATTTGAATAAAAACATTAAAATTATATTTCCACATTTTTACTCTTGGCGAATTGAAACAGCTATTGGTATGAATTAGGTAAATCGCATTAATTATTTAACAGGTGAAAAGATAGCTACAATGTGTTTTGCTCCATCATTAGCAACACAAACCGGAAGTTAATTTGTTTTTCTGTAAAATACAATCAGTCTATACGTCACTGAACATATAGACAAATGACAATTGGATATCTAGACAAATGTATATATGTATATACAGTTATGCAGTGACATACTGTATACCAATGAAAATGAAAAAAAAAAT
>JAOTQY010000010.1:4873547-4887209 GCA_026413445.1 Dolichallabes microphthalmus
ACGGGGAGAACATGCAAACTCCATGCACACAGAGACGGGAATCGAGCCTGGCCGGGAATCGAACCCGGACTCTGGAGGGGCAAGGCGACAGTGCTAGCCACTACACCACCGTGCCGCCCTCAAACATGGTAATTGATTTTGCTATTTAAATATGGCAGGTTCATGACTTGGACATGGGAAATACAAATGCAAATGGACTTTTCTTTTTCATTTGAAATTTGGCAGTGTGCGCTCGTGAAGGTGAAAAAGCAAACGGTAATGCAAAGTTTGCAATTTCACTTGAATTATGGCACACTTTGTGCAGCCACAATTGGGAAACGCAATTGAAAATGTAATTTGCAATTCCTTTTGAATATTGTCCGGGATATCGCTCCATATATCTATATGTATAGCACATTGTGAGAGGCAGCAACTTAAGAAGACTCCTAAGGGACAGTCCGGGAAACAAACTTAGAAAAGTAATCACCTTACATAAGATATCTTAAGAGTCTTCTTAGCGCGCTAAGAGTGCGCGTTATCGGGAAACTGGGCCATGATTTGTACACTGTTCATCAAAGTTAGATTCATTTCATTTGGCTAATTTGTATGAATTAGACTGAGGCGGCACTGTGGTTTAGTGGTTAGCACTATCGCATTGCACCTCCAGGTTCTGGGTTCGATTCCCACCCATGTGTGCATGATTTTCCTCCCTTGGTCCAAGGACATGGAAATTGCCTGTAGTGTATGAATGATCATGATCATGTGAGAGTGTGCGCTCTGTGATGAATTGGCACCCTGTCCAGGCTGTACAAGTCTCCTGAGATATGCTACAGACCCATGGTGACCTTGTATACAGGATAAAGTGGTGTAGAAGATGTATTAGTGCAGTTGCAGGGTTGAATTGGGATAAATATTAAGATAATTTAGCAAAAACTGTAGTTTGACAGCAGTTAACTTGTTTGTCCAGCACATCCCTTGGGTGCTCAATTGGGTGCTCAATTCTGGGGAATTTGAAGGCCAGTTCAGCTGATTGGAACTTTTTTCTGCCGGGCTCTGTGCATGATGGACTTGAGTGTTCTGATACCTTTCTAGCGTAGCCAGTATTGATTTTTTTCAGCGTTTTGTGCTGTATCAGGATTTCTGTGGGATCAGCCTGTATGGGGTGGCCTTTGGTCTCCAAGGGCATGGGTGAACCTATGGTGCACCAGTTTGCCTGTGTATATACTGTAGTTGATAATCAATGTCATTCAGGTGATCTGTCAGTTGTGATGATGTCATGGCTGATTAGTGTAGACCAAAGAAATGAGTGTAGAAGTGTTATAAATACCATAGAAGTATGAAAGTATACTTTATATTCAGAAAGTAAATTGCCATCTGCTAGACACACACACACACACACACACACACACACACACACACACACAGCAAATACAACAAATATATCTTCTCTCTTTAGTTTCTTATTCTGCATCCTATCCTGCTTATTTATCTTCTATAATCCTTTCGTGCATCCTCCCTTTCCATTTTTTTAAGCTGCATCACCAGCTCAGGGGAAATATCTCACTCCTTTCTAAGCCAATATATACAATACATATCAAAACCATAATGCTGCAAAGAAAACAATAGGAATGTTAAACCCTCCTTCAGGAGTGTGGTGAATATTACTCATTTTATCCTGAGTGCTCTTTATGATCCACAACTAAACAATGTGCCGGAAAAAAAAAAATTCCAAAGGACCAAAAAAGAAAGAAAAAAAATTACAGGATAATACCATTCCTCCAGCTGTAATTTAGATTTTCTAGTATACTTTAATATTCTGAAGTCTTTTTAAAGAGACATTAAAATTAGCTTTGTGCTCAGTGATAAAAATGTCACCAGTGTCACTTATTATGTGACTTCCTCCTCTACAGTAGCTATTAAGTTTTTACAGGCCATACGTTATAATCACAGATTTTGGCACTGCTATTAATTATAGGGAAATGTGTAGGTGAAACTCGTCATAATGTCAATGAGGCAAGGTTCTAGTGTGTAAAAATCAGCATTTTTTTTATGGGCAATCTCACAATCATCAGCATGGTGCATAGAGTGGGAGCAAAACAGAAGTGGGAAGCAAACAAATTGGAGGAATTAATAACCTGATTACACACAAGAGTACACCAATAAACAGATATGTGTTAAACAGATAAAATAGTAACCTAGCAACTGATCAGCTTCTGTCTGCTGATAATTGTTACCCTGCACCTCCAGGGTCCAAGTTCGATTCCCGCCTCGGGTCTGTGTCCTCCAAGTCCCCCGGTTTCCTCCCACAGTCCAAAGACATGCAGATTAATTGTCCATAGTACATGAGTGTGTGTAATACAGCAGCCGGACATAGCCATGTGCATAGCATTGCCATGCTACAGGAAAACTTTCCAGGACAAATAATTTCCCGTGGTACTAACTTCCCGTACCCGTCACACTCTTACACCACCTGATGCCTACTAGTGGGGAATGCTAAAGGAGAATGTGTTCAACTGTGGAGATCCGCCATAATGTGATTCCTCCTGGAGTTGGTGGAATTTGCCAGCTATAGACGCAGTGCTTCTGTTGTAAATGAGACGATGCTAAAGAATAAATATTCTGTGCTTGTGCTAATGATGTGCAGGTATCATTAACTAATTCTGACATTTCAAGCTTTCTAAGCTGAGCTAATCAACTGTTCTAGGGTTAAATCCCAAATGTAACATAAAATAGCTGGTGCACTATGTATTGTAGGGTGTAGATTCACTCATTCCACATACTAAGTAGTGCCCTTGATCAGGGCATTTGGAATTCAGCCTTGTGTTAGAAGCCCCTTACGAAAGAAAAAAAATGCAATATATTGTAAAATATGATGCAATATATTAAATAATACATTTTCATATATATGAAAATAGTGCTTATATTTATTAATATAGTGCAATATACTGTACCGAATGAATGGACCATGTATGGATATATATAAGACAAAAACCATTATATTTATACCGAATATACAGTACATCCAGAAAGTACTCACAGTGCATCACTTTTTCCACATTTTGTTATGTCACAGTCTTTTTCTAAAATGGATTAAATAATTTTTTTCAGAATTCTACACACAACAATCCATAATGAAAACATGAAAAATGTTTACTTGAGATTTTTGCAAATTTATTAAAACATAGTAATAATTGAGAAAGCACATGTAGATAAGTATCCACAGCCTTTGCCATGAAGCTCAAAATTGAGCTCAGGTGCTCGATTCCCTTGATCCCCTGCAGCTTAATTGGAGTCCACCTGTGGTAAATTCAGTTGATTAGACATGATTTGGAAAGGCACACACCTGTCTATATAAGGTCCCACAGTTGACAGTTCATGTCAGAGCACAAACCAAGGAATTGTCTGTAGACCTCCGAGACAGGATTGTCTCGAGGCACAAATCTCGGGAAGGTTACAGAAAAATTGCTGCTGCTTTGAAGATCCCAATGAGCACAGTGGCCTCCATCATCCATAAGTGGAAGAAGTTCAAAACCAATCTAGAGCTTCTAGAACTCTTCCTAGAGCTGGCCGGCCATCTAAACTGAGCAATCGGGGGAGAAGGGCCTTAGTCAGGGAGGTGACCAAGAACACAATGGTCACTCTTCCAGAAGGACAACCATCTCTGCAGCAATCCACCAATCAGGCCTATATGGTAGAATGCCCAGAGAGTCTCAGACCATGAGAAACAAAATTCTCAGGTCTGATGAGAGTCCTTCAGGTGCCTTTTGGCAAACTCCAAACGGGCTGCCATGTGCCTTTTACTAAGGAGTGGCTTCCGTCTGGCCATGCTACCATATAGGCCTGATTGGTGGATTGCTGCAGAAATGGTTGTCCTTCTGGAAGGTTCTACACAGAGGACATCTGGAGCTCTGACAGAGTGACCATGGGGTTCTTGGTCACCTCCCTGACTAATGGGATTCTCCCCCGATCGCCCAGTTTAGTTGTTTAAGATCGCATAACGGAATTATATGTGTTTTCTTGTTGATAGTGCTACAGTGACTGTAGGCTGCCCAGAAGCGGGTGTGACCATGGTGGACAGGCGTTGCGATGTCAGGTGCAAAAGGTTAGTGAAGATTAGTGAAACAAACCACGGTTGGAGACAGCATCCAAACCAAAACAAAGGGACGTAGAAAATAAATATCACGAGCAAAAGTGAAGACATTCGTATCACACATATTCTTATCACATTTCTAAAAATGTCCTGCACAGATTTACAGGTGAAGGTGTTGCAGGTATTTTTTATTTTTTATTCGTACAGTGACACAATGCCCTGATAACCGGCATTACATTTAATGAGATTCCCTATCAATCAGACCTGACTGATCTGCAAAGCCTCCAGCCAATGATCAATGCTCGTCTTCACCATGCCAGACTCGCCTCGTCATCATCTTTATCATCACTGACAGGAAATGAGACCAATCTGTATATAACACTATCAATGCTGCGCACCTGTGTGCTGCGTCTGCTATCCATGTGACAAGCTGCCTCCCCACGGGAACACTTCACTGTCCATTAGACAAGGTAGACCTCAGGCTTCCTCTGTCTAATTGCTTGCTGAAGTTGATGCAAAACTGTCTAAACATATAAGGGATTTAATATTTTGTAGTTGAACTGAACGATGATCTGAGTCAGGGGTAGTGATTATTTTCATACATTATCATTGACATGGGAGGGAAAGAGACACAAGCCGCAGACACGGTCACAAAGCAATTCCAGAATTGATGCTTTTCTGTGCTTATACTGTAAGCATGCTGTCTACCAGAATCTCGTCGATGACACATGAAAGTCATTACATACAGTATCAGCATGACCACATAAATTGCTGAACGTTAAGAACGGGATGTCACTACTATTTAATGTCACTTGAGCGGTCAGCTGAATGAGCTTCTCTGCTCAGAATCGCTGTTCACATGTCTCCGTGTATTATTTACACCAGTGTGCTTTGTGCTTGTGTGTGATTGCACAGAGGATGAGAAAATGGTTCTCGACTGGAGTCTACCTGCTTAGGTGTGGATGTTGTGTTGAAGAAAAACAGTATCACATATATAATTCATCTACACACTTCAAATATCAGCATTACAGCCGCTAGACCCTGCCCTGTAGCAGTGATGCAATCATTCTACAGCATCAAATCCTCTCCAGAGCTATCGCTTCAGGATATTCAACCCTGTCTCTCTCTCTCTCTCCACACACAATTAATCTTCCCTCTCTTTTACATTTTATTTCACTAATACTCCCTTTACCCTTTCAAGTATGTACTGTATAATGTAAAGGAACTTCTAAAAAAAAAAAAAAAAAAAAAAGAGAGAGAGAGCGAGAGGAACGTGTACTACCATTACTCCAACAACTGCATCACTATAGATTTAACCATATCTCCTTTTTTTTTTCTTCTGCTGCACATAAGATTGGGAAATGGCACGCTCTTTTGGAAAAGAAATGATATTGTGTATATCACAGTTACTACAGTAAATGAGTGAGCAATATCACTGTGGATCAGAGCGTGCAAAGATAAGGCAACATAGCATTGTATATATTATTCGTATCTTTGTGACCAAGAAATAATGCAGCACGGAGCGGCAGAGCAGGGTTTATCTCTACTACAGTGTATATTATTTAGAGGTATGGTCAGATGTGCCGATCTGATATATAATCAAATCTGCTCCTCACATTTCCTTTAAGAACCGAATATACAGTTCTCCACAATGTTCTTGTAATGATGCAAGTATGAACTTGAGTCAAGTAAAAGCCTGTGGAAAAATGTAAACTAGGCAAACTATAAAGTCATTAATCAATTTAGCAAAGCAGCACGGTGGTGTAGTAGTTAGCACTGTCGCCTTGCACCTTCAGGTTCCGGGTTCAATTCCCGGCCAGGCTCTTTGCATGTTCTCCCCCATGCTTGGTGGGTTTCCTCCAGGCACTCCAGTTTCCTCCCACAGTACAAAAATATGCAGATTAGGCTGATTTGCTTTCCTAAATAGTGTGTGAGATGAAGTGGCACCCTGTCCAGGGTGTACTCTGTCTCGTGCCCTAAGCTTCCTGGGATAGGCTCCAGTGCCTTTTATTACAAAGTGATGATGTAAAAAATTCAATCAAGTATGTATACCAAGTTCTCTAAACATGACGTAGAATGTAATGTGCTTTTCTAAAACGTGGCATGGACCTACCATGGTCATACTGTAGCACAAGCACAAGGAGGAGAACTCCACTGATGGAGCAATGTCCCTGTGGCATCCCAGTGACAACTCGGTCAGAACGCCATCCAAACTCCCAAAGTTACACCATGACCTGGTCAATGACACCATTACTACATCCCTTTTAAGTTCTTCCTGCTTTGACCATGTCCTCGTAAGGCTTTTTTGACCATGACCAAAACAATCCTTACTGGGTTCTACTGCATTCCTGCAAAATTATACTTGTTCTTACTGCATTCACCCGTTTTTTGCAGTGAGAACGTGGCTCAGTGTGACAAGACCTGATCACAGATTCCATACTCCACCTATTTTAACTCGTAACTCAAAACGTAAGACAGAAGCGACCAATAGTTACAATGCCTTAATGAAGAAGAAAGACCCCCTTTGTGTTATGATGCCTGCAGTTCTACAGTATGTTAGGCCATACCAGAATATTGGGGGTGCATCTTTGGCTGCACTTCTTTCAGATAAGACAGAAAGGAATGAACCGGAGATGGCATATTTGAAAACTGCTGCCAAGTGAAATTTGACATCTCTGAGTGAATTAGTGTAGCAGGCTTGACAGTTCAATTCAAAGCAACTTGTGGGTTATAGAGTTGGATATGGATGCCCAATGCAGTGAAAATGACAGTGGGGAATAATAGTGAGGAGAGAGGTTAGATGTGGAAGACACTCGTCGATTAGATGATGATGATGATGATGATGGGATAATATTTAGTGCAGGACAGATTGAATAAGAAAGCTGTATATAATTTGGTATATTTTATGATGATTTATGTCAAACCAGTGATTATAGATTACTTTCTCTTTCACTTCATTGGTATGTGTGGTGTCAATAGACACATCATGCCCCAAAACAAATAATAATAATAATAATAATAATAATAATAATGCAGAACTCTCTTGTGTCAGCACAGTCTTTTCAGCTTCTATTTTTTATTTCTGCTATTTTTGGATTTAGACCCTGCTTTGTTTTCACATTTAAAACATTGATCCTAATCCAGTTTGCCAATTGCCTGTTTTGTTTTGTTTTTTTAATCTTATGATTAAGATAAAGCAGGAGACCTCTAAAATCAGAGGTGTGACTAAAACGGAATGAATGAATTTCATAATCAGGAAGGCCATGATCAACAGGACAGTTACGTGATGTGATGAATGTATCAACTGAGGAAATGTTAAGTTGTTTTAGCCACGTATACACCACCCTTCCCAGTTCCAATAACCATTATATCTCTGGGGTATAGAGCAGATGAGGAATGTGCAATTTCAAGAACCCATGTTTGCAGCACATTCATTTTGCTTCATTGTTGTTAAAGTGGCCCACATTAAGGCCACTACTACTAGTCAGGGAGGACCAAAGACTATCACATGTTTCAACCTAACCACATTACGTCAACCACCAACATCTTTTCAAACTGCTCCCATTGGGGGCGGCGTAACAAATTTGTAGAACAGTACTATCCGCTCCTTCTGCTGGCGTGAGTTCACAGACGCTCATGATTGGCTGTAGATCCGTGACTGATGTGAGAGGGTGGGTATGAATGGCGCCATGACCAGGTCCTGAACAAGCTGGGCAAAATCTTGGAGATGGGTAACCTGTGGTGAAAAAAGGCCAGCCTGGATATATCTCAGTGACCTATCCAGTTTGTTAGGCAGTGATGCCAGACTTAGAGCACAATTAAGAGGAAGCAGTCTGTGGAAGTTGAGTGGAATATAAGAGCTCACATGAGCTGCCAGTTTAAGTTTCCACAAGAGATCAATTTAACCTCCCTGCAGCAGACATTAAGCTCTGGTCCACTCTAAATTGGATGGTCATTATGGTGTGTTAACCATTCCATTGAAAGAGGAAATAAAGTCAGCCTTCGAGGGAAAGAAGGAAAAGTACACAGTTGTTAGCTGTGTTTAGGCTGTTCACCTATCCAGTGGTAATCGGTTACAGATGCTACACTGAAACATCCACCCATTGGTACCTGAAGCTCCTTGGGATTACAAAGACCAAACTGAGAAAGGCTCTCTAGGACATCGAAAGAGGAGGCAGAGAAAGGGAGCTTCTGGCTATGGCCCTGAAAAAAGGGCAAAGCATGGGAAAGCAAGGATCCTAATGCTGGTTCTACAGGAAGGTAGGGAGACATCCCTATCAATACTTTACTGCCTTGAAATGTACCCGGGTTTAAAGGAATGAAACATCAGTGAAGATTGGCTCCCTGCTGGCAATAGCAACAGCACAGTTGGGGGGGTGTAAGCCAGAAGTGCCTAGCATGTGGAATTACCTTTTCTCAAATATCGAATACCTTTTTGTTCCTCTTGTTTATTTGCCTGCTCTTAATAAAATGTTTCATTTGCACCCATGTCCTTATGGCTGCATTTTACGTTTCCCTTCCATATAGGGATGTCTAATAAAAACTCCAATGGAAAGTACCCCGGCTTAGTTTTACAACTCCACATACAGTATTTGAACTAGAACACTAATCTGGTAACCCGTGTGTGTGTGTGTGTGTGTGTGTGTGTATGTGTGTGTGTGTGTGTGTGTGTGTGTGTGTATGTGTGTGTGTGTGTGTGTGTGTGTGTGTGTGTGTGTTCATTCATGCTGTCAGCCTGAAGCGAATCTTCTTTCAGGATCTGTGCAATGTACTTCAGCTTCATGACACTCGATCTGTATTGCTGACTGTCTTGCTCATCAAAGACTATTAATGTCTGTCTTTGAGAGAGAGAGAGAGAGAGAGAGAGAGAGAGGATAAAATACAGACAGAGAGTTGTGGGAAAGGTAGGTAGCTACCTACATGCTTTCATGGTAAAGATCTGCTATGTAAAACATTACCAAGGGAGAAAACCAACCATATACTATAGATGGTCTACATAGAGAAAAAAGCTTACAAGAATGAGTGGTCAGGGTGAGGCTAAGCCCTAATTAAAGCTCAGCACAGGATAATAAACACTCAAATATACAGTATATCCAGTGGCATTAATCAAATTGGCCAAAGGAGCACAATAAGTTTACAGAGACATATTCATTATTGCACCCACACTGAAAGGTACTGAATCATTATGGACTAAGAGGGTGAGCCGAAACGTATTCGCACTCTGGCTGTAGAATTTATTCTAAATAACTTGTAGAAAAGACAAACACTCTATTTTTCAACATAATCTCTAACAACAGACTTACATATTCTCTCATTACAAAATGCTTTAGGCTGAGCTGCCAGCCACGAACGCACTGCTGTCGTCACTTCTTCATCAAACGTATATTTTCTTCTTTGGGGGAACTTTTTTCCAATTCCCACCCCTCACTAGGAAGCTTCCACTTTAAGGCCACTACTACCAGTCAGGGAGGACCGAAGAACATCACGTGTTTCAACCTAACCACATTACGCCAGCCAACCACATCTTTTTGAACTGCTCCCATTGGGGCAACAGTTGACAGTTCACATTTGGAGAACAGTCCTATCCGCTCCTTCTGCTGGCGTGACCTCACAGACGCCCATGATTGGCTGTAGAGCCGTGACTGATGTGAGAGCACTAAGTGTTTCCAATCTCACCCCTCTGACAGACCTCGGCCAATCAGCTCTCTCTATTCCCCCAGCTGCGGGAGGCTACATCATCACCCAGAAATTTAACTAGCTCAGGGTGATACGGTGAGCACTTTACCACTGCACCACTCGAGGTAAAGTAAATTTCCATCCTTGTAGGGCTGCTTTAATGGGATAACATGTGAAAATCTGAAGGAACAAGTTCAGGACTATAGAAGGGATGCTTTCACACATCCAAATAAAGTGTCAACAGTGTGGGCAGAAGTGTGTGGATTGTCATGCAAGACCACGACGCCCTTGGATAGCGGTCCTCTGGGTTTAATCCAAAGGCTTCAGATCTTCAATAAGCATCTCACTGTAACAAGCACTGTCGATTGTTGAACCTTTTTCCTGATGATGTTCCAATACACGACCTTGAGAATCCCAGAAAACTGTCAGCATTCATTTTCCAGATGATGGTTGACTTTTGAACTTTTTCTTCTTGAGGATGTTTCCGTTCAATACTCTGCCGTTTACTCTCAGGTTTACTTACTCGTAGTGATGAATCCATGTCTCGTCACCAGTAAGGATTCTTTGTAAGAAACTTTCACCTTCGTAATATCGGTCGGAACCTTGTTTGCAGAGATCCAAACACTTCTGTTTATGCTCTTCCATAAGTTATCTTCAGTAAATATCACCGCATCCTGTTCTTCTTAAATGCAAATCACAAGTGGAGCATCTGTTTTTGCTTGCATACAGTAGCAGTTACAAATAAACTGATGTAATATATGCACACCTGCACAGCAGTGGCCGGGGAAACAGTAGGCTTAAATGAAGGTGCTGATAAGACAGTGTGGCGAACAGAAGTTTTAATATAACCAGAGTGTAGATCATTTTTGATTCACTCTCATATATCCAGTGCCATATTTGTAATAAACTAGGCCCATTACCCTCAAAAAACCCTAAAATGAATATAATTTTATACAGTAAAGAGAGCTGGTTCAATGCGATTATTGTATATGACGACTTTGTCGTTGTAAAAATCAAGGACAATTCGTAATATTCTGAAAAGTGATGCATGTCACAATGTGATATAATTAGGAAAAAAATATCTCTACTGCATATAGAAAATATTATTTTTCTATACTATGTTTAGTATAATGTTTCCTCTAAAGATGAGGTCAGCAGTCACACCATCATTGATACTATCATGTGACCGTCACAGAGAGACATATATTTTTCTTACGTTGAAGTGTGTATTTTTTAACCCCTCTGTATTAAGGGGCTAGATGATTAAACATAGCAAACAAGAGCGTTATAGTATGACGACGCTATGTAAACTTTATTTCATATTATTTCATCAGTATTTATACATTTCTGTCTATTTTTCACATTCTAAATTATACTATACTTTGCTCACCTATAACATTATGACCACCTGCCTAATTTGGAGTAGGTCTCTCGTTATGCTACCAAAATAATAGTGACCTATGTGTTCTGACACCTTTGCTTTGGAACCAGCATTAACCTTTTCCTTAAGTTGAGCTACTATAGCTCTTCTATTGGATCAGATTCTATTGGCCTACACCGGCCAGCCTTTCTTCTCCATGCATCAGTGTAAGCCTTGGCCACCTAGTCAAGTCAGCCTGTTGCTAGTTCACCGGTTTTTCTTCCTTGGATCACTTTTGGTATGTCCTGACCACTGCAGCCTGGGAACATCCCACAAAGAGCAGCAGTTTTGGAGTTGACCCAGTTGTCTAGCCATTACAATCTGGCCCTTCTCACTGTAACTACAGTTTCCAAATCTCATTACAATGGCAGCTTGAAGTGGGTAGGTTTTTTTCTTTAAGTTGATGTGTTGGAAAAAAATGGGTATGCAGAAGGATTTGAGTGACTTTGATTGCGATGGGTAAAACTGCCGGACTTATGGCATATTCCCAGGCTGCAGTGGTCAGGACCTACAAAAAGTGATCCAAGTAAGATGTCAGAACACACAGTGCATCACTGTTATAAGGCAAAAAGGGGCGACTACTCAATATTAGGCATAGTGTTATGGCTGATCAGCGTATGCCATCAGTGCATTTTTGAACCAACAAACAGTTCACTACTCTGCGGAGTGCCTCAGGTTCCGGTACTCACTCTTCTTTCCAAAAAAAAGAACAAAAACAAAAGCAGTCTGCGAGGAATAGTTCAGACATGAGATCTGTTTGTTCAGGGATGCATGTCGATGATAGAAATGTCATCGATCAAAAGAAAAAGATAAAACTCCAGAAATATTAAACAAATAAAAACACAAGCATAATCAGTATCTCACATTTATCACATTATCATCTTTATCATACTGTAAAAGCACACACGTTAACAAACACTGTTGTAAGAATTGTGTCATGTTTTATATAATAAATAATGATGCAATTAGTAATAATTTCATTATTCTCACAGTGTGAAGAGACAGAACAGGATCTCATTGTTAAAAGAAAATTAGGAATTAGAAAAAATTCAGTGCCGTCCTGTTTTTTAACAATCCGGCACAGATGCTCGAGACGTTTGCTGTAATTACAGGCCAAACAGTCACGAATCATAATTGTCCACCTCTGATTACACTCAGCAGACAGGTGTCCCTTTGAGCTGTTTAATACAAACCCCGACACCAATCGCAATGACAACCAGCGCTTAGCCTAGCGTGCTGCATCTTGCTAATCCTGCAGCTCAGAATGGAGCACAATTAAACTGCTGTCGCTCTGATTGTAGACCCATCAACAATAAAACGGCAGCTTGTGCCAAAATGGCAAATTAAATGAATGCTTAGAAGCTATTCATTCACTACTTAGCGTTTTCTGTATGGCCAGTAAACAAGTCTCAAATTATACTGAGGAATTTAAACGCATTCATCGCTCATAGACGATGAACATATAAAGAAGTATATTAAATCAGAAGACATGCCGTGAATACTGTATGTGGCACATCTGAATAAGAAACTGTTTATTTATTTATTAATTTCTATATTCGTTTAAAGAATCTGAAAGCTTGCTGGCATGATCGTGTCTCCACTAAAGGCAAGACGAGATAAATCTGCCGTGATTTAATTAGGAACAAAAATCAATGAACTATTGAAGTTATGTCTGGGAGAATATGAATATGATGACATCGTTAAGGTTATCCCATCTGCGTAATTACCTATTACAAACTTATTGCACTTCAGTTCTAACAATAGTGCATGTGATACAGCTAATCAGGTTAATTTAAAACCTTTTGGGAGAGATGAAAATCAAAACAAGATGTTCTTTAAGAATAAAGCAGGTACTTGCGTGAAATATGCAGAAAAAAAAAGAAATAAAAGTAAAGGAAAAAATGAGAACTTTTACTTGATGAAGTGTTGATAACTGCGGACTTGACTATGTAGATGCTCTTGATGGTCTGGCAAATAAAACTGTCAGCGTTTAATCGAATAATAAATGACTCAATTCCACTTCCATCATTATTGCAATACTACAGTCTATTTCATAATTACTAATGAAAAAGTTTTACTTTATTATCGTACCCTTATGACAAGGACTTCACAGAGCAATCCCAAGACAAAAAAAAACTGTTTTATAATCAGAGCTAAGTATTTTTTAATGAGCTTCATGAAATTGAATCACTTAATGTCATTAACTTTTCTTGAGATTATTTACGTCTCGGATATAATTGAACATTTTAGATGATTCAATCTTCCTTTCATACCCATGTATCCTACGAAAATTAAAAATTATTCCACACAATCGATTGCTGAGTTTGATGAAATAATACTGTGCAATTTTCATGTTCATGAAACGCCAATGCCTAAGATGAAACTGGACTGATTGGAACAAAAGTGCAGAGACTATTTACCAAAAATAAATGAATGAAAATTAAAAGTAATACAAATAATACAACAGGGAAGGAAAAAAATTGCACCCCGGAAACCA
>JAOTQY010000010.1:4887309-4899560 GCA_026413445.1 Dolichallabes microphthalmus
GTTTACTTGTGTTATCTTTGACTAATAGTTAAATGTGTTTGATGATCAGAAACATTTTGTGTGACAAACATGCAAAATAAGAAGAAATCAGGAGGGGGGCAAATAGTTTTTCACACCACTGTATTTATTCCAACAAGACAGAAATAATTAGATTGAGTGTCTACATGGCTAATATTTACCTATTGATTATCATCGATTATGGGTTAGACCCCCCCCCCTAGCCCGCCACGTTCCCACATAAGGGTGGGGGTTAGGGGTTGTGTCTGGCAGCAGATATTTTTTGTGTTGTGGGTTGCAGGGTGGGGCCTCTGTGGATATTGGACTTGTTCGGACTTGCATCCCATGGGTGCTCGATTGGATTGTAATCCGGGGAGTTTGGAGGGTCAGAACCCTTGGGCTCGTTGCTTGCTGGACCAGATGTGCGGCGACCTGTGGTGCACTGTGAGTTTTTATCATGGCCAGCATTGACATGTAAGTGATTTGTGCCTCATTAGTTTTTCAGAGCAGATGTGCCGGCCTTTGGTTCCCACGGGCATAGATGAGCCATAGATGCCCATGATCCTGTTTCCAGGTTACTGGTATATTATTGATAATCAGTGTTAAAATGTTAAAGTCGTGTGGAGTTAATATTATGGCTGATCAATGCACTGTATATTAAATGCACGCATTTCATTTCGGTTAGTCTCCAGGCTAATTTTATATATATTTTTTCACTCCATGCTGCATATAAATTTTAGGCCTGTGCTATAGTTGAACTGGTTTTTAGAGAGTTATGCAAAAAACATTTTGTTAAATAATCTGCATGTATTACTTAATTTATTAAGAACGAAACAGCCCACACAACCAAACAATAAATAAATATCAAGACCAAAAGCACAGTGACCTGAAAATTAAGGGAGAGCGATCATAATAGACTTGTAATTAGGTTCTACTGAAATCCACAAACACTTTCTAGTCTTTAGCACCTTCTCTCAGATGCTTCTGAGATTAAACCAGCTCCATTCTCCCACTCACAAATTAATAAGGAAAATGGATATAAACAATGACTCAGCAGCCTACATAAACAACGGCCTGTTTCAATTCAACAACAAAGATGTGTTTCAACCTTCTGCATGTTTTATGATCCGTAGTTTTACCTTGTCTGACCTTTGCTTATGATGAAGCTTAGGGTGTTAACGTTTCTGCACTGATTGTCTGCTGAACAGATGTGTGACACAGATGTGATTTTACATTAACCTGGCAAAGTGTCATAGTGCCATAAACCTCCTCTGTTGACTAAATATTGTGGTAGTAAACATGCATTTGTTTCTTTATTTATACTCTGTATTTTTCTCTATATTTCTATTTATCTCTGTATCAATGATCACTTGCTTCTTCACATTCTGCAAGCGCATGCGAAACAAAATAAGGGAAACATGCTATATTTCTTAATATACATTTGTGTCTGACTTGTGTTTTTCGACACAGTGAAATGATGAACTCGTCAAACTGGCTTTTCGAGTGGTTAGAAGACTTTCTCAGTTGCTAGGCACCAAAGAATTTTTCAACACTAAAAATAATGCCCCGTTTTTCCTCAGTCCCGAATTACATCCGAAACCAGCATCATCTTGAGATCGTGAAAATCCAATGGAGATCTTTACAAAGTTTGGTATGAATCATCGAAAAAAATGATTATGCTTGAAAATTGTAAATGTATTCACAGACTATAGTATCATCGTAGGGTAAATTATTTGTAGGTGAATTGTAGCGGGTTTTCAGGATTTTGTAGGTGCTTCATGCCTTTTTCGTGATGGATCATAGCATCAGAAATATGGCAAATTTCTATTTTTTGCCACTATTTAACTATTAACTTTCAGAAACGGTCACAGTTTCAACTTATCATTAGTCAAGAATTGGCATATTTCTGCTCAGAGCTGCTTTTTGAATTGATTACTGTACATGTGGTAGAACAATATACTGAAGTTTGTTTAAATCGTGAGGTCATTTGGGATTGGCACTAGGCTGTTCTCTATTTTTTTTAAACTAAATTACTGTGCAAATGTCTTGAGCCACCCCTCATTTTTTCCATCCATTTCTTGCTTCCAAAGAGTCAGATTTTCTTGTACTGTATTTTTCTATGTCTTAAGGAATAGTTCTCCAGGCTTCCCAAAGGACCAATTTTTGGCAGGTTTTCATCTCTCAACTGGCCAGGTACAGGAACTGGACTATTTTTAGTCCAGTCCCCATACCTGACCAGGTTCAGAGGAAGCTTTTTGTTTGTTAAGCCACATAGTGACCAATGCATAATTCAAGCATCCAAAAAACTAACTTAAGACAGGAACCAGAGAGAATCAGGTGCAGATGATGAGGGATGATCAGGCTGGTGATTTATTTACTGGTGATGCTGAGTGGTTGGAACAGACGCGAGGGGAAATGAAGCTGCAGCTGAGGCTGTTCTGTAAACAACCAATTTTTAAATAGTATCTTTAGGCACCTTGCAGCCCGTCACAGTAACTGTTCCAATTTCTTTAACCCAATCTAATAAAATTTGTACACATTTCAATATGAAGAAATAAGGGGTGGCTGAAAATGTCACACAGTTTATACAATACTGTTTGCACCATACTGATTTTAATCTTAATTAAAAGGATGTTCATTACAGGGTACGCAAAACAGGAGTCCCGAGGTCAATGTTAAAGGGTGATCTGACACAATATGAATGAAAAACCAGGACAGCGGGTTGCCGTTTATACTGTATAAACCATGACTGAAAATGCACAGCAAAACTTGACAAATTGTAAACGGCCCATGTGATATATTGGAGTCCTTAGCAAGTCTTGACAATTCATAGCAAACCATAAGATGTCGCGTGTACTCCTTAGGCCAAGGTTCATACAGTACTATAGATGGTTTGTGATGGATTGAAATGAAAGAGGTTCATTTTGGACTCAAAAGTACAACATAAGTGATTCAAACCAACATCATAGCATTTTTTTGGCTAATGCATAGCTAATCTGTAGGAGATCAAGACATGACGACACAGAGTTAAGAAACTGATTTTAAATTGGGTGGCTCAAACAAAGAGTTCAGGAATGTCATAAAGGCCTAATATTTTATAATAAACACTAATATTTTAGCTAGCTAGAATTAAGCCTTGTGCGTCAGTATGTGGCTGTAGATTCTGATATTTTTTTTGCAATTAAACATGCAAAGAACCTTGTAATGCCTTGAAACCTTACTTTAATCCATGGACTACATCTAAGAGGTTTATTAGTTTTGTTGGAAAGTGGTGTAGGGTATTTCCAAGCAGAGCAAAATATTGGTAAATACATAAAAATCCAGAATCTTGTGGCACAAAATTGTATCAGGGGCTTCATGAGACTCTCTAGCATGTAGCCATTAAGGGTTGTAGTAGAACAATGTACAGCCAGAATAACAATGGAAATGTGTCAACCATTACCACAGATTTGTGAATCCATAGTAGTTAATTGATACTTGAGTTTTTCCACAGTCACCGCCATACTTTACTCAAAATTTATCCTCAACTTTCAACATCTGTCTGACCATATGAAAGTTTCTCGTGAGCAAGATTCACATTACTGTACCCTGTTTGTACACAGCATCAGAATCACACTTTTCCCAAACTGCAAATGACTTCCTCAGTAGCTCAGGCACAGTTGTTCATGTCTAATAACCCAGAATCAAATGTATTTATGTAGCAGCAAAACAAATTCCATGTTGGCATTTTCAAGAAGAGACATACTGTAAAGGAAAGACAAAACTAGAAATGTCACTGTTGGCATTTACCAAAATAAGTCACAAGCGTCGTGGGTCACTATGAAGTTAGCAGCTATGCTCTATTTTTATGGTGTGAGTTAAAGGCTTATCTTATGCGAATGTGGTATAAATTTTGCATAAACATGCTGTATAATGAGTTATGTGAGTTTGTGACCTATCCTGTGCAGATGTGCATTTTTAGATGAAATATCCAAGCAAAACCATATGACATTAAAAAAAAAAAAGAACATCATTTGTTTAAAATGTCAGATGGAAATCTTGTACAGTCTTCAATGTAGGCTACATAAAATGAAGTCTGTCTATGAGCTCAGACATGTTGTCGATAATGGAAGACTAAAATCCTTAGCAACAATAGTCTTATTTAAGACTATTTAGGCATAGATCTGAGCAGTTGAGGTTTAAATTGGCAGGTCCATCTAACCAGGTTTCTGATGCCTACAGAGTGTATGGAAAGTGACGCTCAAAGGGGGGAAGTGTTGCAATTCAGCAACCAGGGTGTGCGGAATTGGCTGGCAGAGACGTGTGAATGAATGGGGGACGAATGCCAGTGAGCTCTGAAAGCATGTCTCACACCCCGTTTCCCCATATGTGCTCAATACAAAAAGTGCGAGATCACAGCACTACTGTGTTTCCTATAGTGAGGTGAAAGCAAAGTCAGGACTTTTTAATCAAAGCAGCTTGTGAATGAGAAAATAAATTTAGAGTTCAATCTTTGCGATATATACAGAATATAGTACAGTAGTAGAGACAAATACTACACTGGTTCATGTGAGTGTTTGAGCTGTTGTGGTGGTTAATAAACAAAGAAAATGTCCAGGCGTCGTGTTTATCCCTACTTCCTGGTCATTACAATAAGTTAACAACATTTTTACATTGTAAAATTTTGAGATTTTACACTACACACAGTACCCTACTTAGTGGTAGGTTTCTCGCGTACCCGGGTTCAATTCCCAGCCAGTGACCAAACTCCAGCCACTGGATGGGGTGCCGGTCCCAAGACCAGATAAAACGGGAGGGTTGCGTCAGAAAGGGCACCTGGTGTAAAACCTGTGCCAAGTTGTGTGTGGATCGGATGGTCCGATGTGGAACACTCACCGGTCAACTTGCCAGTACTGGGTTGGACCCCTTTTTTGTCTTCAGAGCTGCCTTCATTTTGCCTTGAAGCATACAGTAGATTCATCAAGGTGCTGCCTCTGAGTCTTTCTATAATTTGGGATACATTCCATGTCTAATGATGATAATGATATTTATATTATGATGATATAAATATCTAATATCTAAATATCACTAAGTCACCATGCTGCCAAATACTGTACTATATACTACACTGTTACAACTTGAACCACTGTTTGTTCTGTTGAAAAAGAACATTGTTCTGTACTTTTTTTTTTTTTTTTTACTTATGCGAAATGTATCCCAAATGACTCTAATATCCATCAGGTTTCTGTTTGATGGACAGCTGTAGGCCTAGTGCTGTACAGCACTTTGAACCTCTCTTAGAAGAGCTTTAAGAGCCTTGCTGAAGGGTCAGAGAAGAAGATTAAACCTTACTTCCTTGGCATCATCAGCACAGAACCCTGGGCTTTGACTGAGTAGTCACACGACGATATCGAAAAACATGTTGCTTTTATGGAATAAAAGCAGGTATAAGACTCACAACATATAATGCATTACATTTCTCAAAGTCTTCACCAGTTGATTCAAAGTTTTCTTTCCCATCGATACTTGCCATCACCAGTGTTAACGGATGTATGAATAACTAATAAATGTCTGACCTTTCCATATAGCTGCTTCAGAAATTATGCGCCTTGTGGTTCATGTGAAATTTTTCCGTCCGGTCAAAAACGGCAAATGGATAAAATGTTAACACAAGATTTATTATTTGCGGTCCTTTTTGAATGACTACAGTACATTTCAGTCTGCAAATGTTTTCCGTATGCAATTTCATTTACAAACTACATTCGGCTGCTATTAATGGACCATCTGTTCCTTCTAAAGATAACCAATAAAGTGCTAATTAAGCAAAGTCATGTTAATATTGCTCAGTGTTTTATGTAGGATGTGGTGTGTGTGTGTGTGTGTGTGTGTGTGTGTGATCTCAGACTTCTCTAATGCACATGAAACGAAGCACAGTGCTCTCCCTCTCTCTCGCTCAGGCTAATGCTCGGCAGTGGCGCGCATGGCAATTTTGTGTTCCTGGACAGAAATCCTAAAAGCTCTGGTTAGGTTGTAATGAGCTTTTAGGGGATGGAGAGTCGATTCTTAGCTCCTAGGTTAAAGACGGCTCAGCCCGGGTCTGGCGTATGGCACACGTCTGCAAATCTCCAAGCACAAAGACGACGCAAAGGGAAAATTAGTGCATTTTCTCTAAGCGTGCTTTTCATGTTCTTGTCTAATGAGAGTAATTCTGTACATCACAGCCACGTCCATGTTTGTTCGAGGACTTTACTGGCGGCTAATAGAAAGGAAGCAGTGAAAGCACACTGGATAAATGAAACTCATTACGCTGGACGTGTGATGTGTTTAAGGACAATGTAGGGATAAGGAATGAGCAGTGATGTGTGTGTGTGTGTGTGTGTGTGTGTGTGTGTGTGTGTGTGTCTGGTATTTGTGTTTAAAATAAAGGAATTAGAGTGCTAAACCTTACTTCTTCATTTTTTGCTCCTTAATTTTGGCCTACATTTCTTAAAACGAGCAACAGAAAGCGTATGCTGTTCATCACTGGAGGAGGCAGTGGGCGGAAAGCTTCCAGAACCTTCGCTGGTGAGAGACTCAAAGAGGAATGCTGAAAGGGGGGAAGAAAGTACTGGAAAGGAAAATAAACATGCTGTACGCTTCATCACCTGCCAAGGAACGTGAGTGTATGTGCAGGTCGGACGGCCTTTTTTTCCCTTCAGAACTACATTAATACTTTGTGGCAGAGATCCAACAAAGTGCTGGAAACATTCCTGAATCATTTCGGTCCATGTAGACATGATAGCATCACACAGTTGCTGCAGATTTGTTGGCTGCACATTGATGATGCGTAGAGATGGGTCATTCATGAACGATTCGTTCTTTTTGAACGAGTCTTTAATGAGACTCAGAAGAACGAGTAGTCACAAGAAACACAAGTGAACGGTTCTTCTCAATAAATCTTCTAGACCGTGTCGCTCGTTCTTTTGTCACGTGACTCCGATAGACGCTATGCAGTGCAATAGATTCAAAAGAACGAACGATTCGGACCAGAAGATATGAGAGATGAGCTGCTCATTCTGTTTATCATAATATGTCCTTAGCTGCATTGTAATATTTTCATTACTGGAACTATAGCCAAAATGTGTGTATGTAAACGTGTTGGAGGTCTGTTTATTGAAAATGTAATGTTTTATTTTATTTCTAAACGAAATGAACTAAAAAGATCCGCTCATTTTGATGAACGAGATTCAAAGACCTGAGTCACTAAAAGGATTCAAACTTCCCATCACTATGATGCGAAGCTCCCGTTCCAGCATATCCAAAAGGTGCTCTATTGGATTGGGATCCAGTGCCTGTGGAGGGCATTTGAGTACAGTAAACTCATTGAATCCTGAGTATGTGCAGGCATAAATAAAGTGTACATGCAAGGTAGGGCAAGTAGCCCTGTGTGCATCATGTATACTATAATAGCAAAGAAGTAGTGATGTAACGTGCATGTGGGGAGTTTGTTGAAGGCATGGTGGTGCTTTTACACAATCTACAGTATGGTACTGGATGTTCACTTTGTGCAAATAACAATGATTTAAAGGTGGCTGTAAGAATTTAGTTAAAAAAACAACAACATAAGAACCAAAAAAACCTTGTTGGTGCTTTTCACAGCAGATTGCATATACATAGTCAGTTCAACTACTTATAAGGGTGATTGATTATGGAAAGAAACTGTTGCGCTGGGATCAAACCTGCAACCTTGGCTACCCTTGGCCAAGATAACCGAGACTCATCAGACCAGGCGACATTTTTACAATGTTCTATTGTCCAATTTTGTTAAACCCATGTGAATTGGAGCCTCAGTTCCCAATTCTTAGCGTGATTGACAGGCGTAGCACTCTGTATGATCTTCTGCTGCTGTAGGCCAACCCAGGTTTGTGCATTCAGAGATGCTCTTCGGCATACTTCAGTTGCACCGATATGATATTTGAGTTCCTGTTGCCTTTCTATCAGCTTGAACCAGTCAAGAATTAACACTCACTGGATGCATTCTCTGTAAGATGGTGGTTGTGTGTGAAAATCCCAGTAAATCAGCAGTTTCGGAATTACTCAGACTGGTCTGGCACCAACAATCAAGCCACACTCCTACTGCATTCTGATGCTCAGTTTGAAATTCAGCAGATCGTTTTGACCAGGTCTACAGTACATGCCATTGCCATCCAGTGATTGAGTTGCTGCCATGTGATTGGCAGATTAGATATTTGCATTAAAAAGCAATTGATCAGACATACCTAATGAGGCAGCAATTCCCAATGTCTCCATGATAAATATTACAAAAGCTGCACAGAAGGAGGACATGGTCTCCAAGCTGATTGGTCACATCTGCGGTTATTTTCAGTTTATTTTCTCTCCTTAATATTACTAAAAGTTTTTTTTTATTCTATTTCAGTAAAAAAAAGAAAAAGGTTAAAAAAAAAAACTCCAGTTCAAAGATCAGCAGCGAGCATTACCTCGCTTCCCCTCGAAAAAGTGTTTTCTCTGGCGGACATCATTATACTGAATGTAACTCCCCTGAACCCTGATTAGGCTGTGACGCAGCACACACAATCCTTCTTGCCGCAGGACATGCATTGATCTTTGACGGGTTGTCAACAAACACTGGCAAATTTTTTGACATTCTCGCTCTCGCTCTCTGTCTTTCCCTCTCTGTACAGGCATGCGTGTGTTTGTCTGTGTAATACCCTTGAACTGCATAAAAATCTTACTAAATGATCGACACACTTCACAGTTCATTTGAGAACGCAGCTGTCAGTATGTATGCGGCTCTCGCTGCGTACATCAATTGAGAAAAGCGCATAGACGTGATGAATAATTTATTGCTCTAGTTATTCGTGTTTTAATTTTAGTGTATACGAGCGGAGGAAATAAACCAGGCAGTGATATATTTCTTTCGGGCAATTATGGAAATATCGCCAGCCTCACTTGTGCAAATAAATCCTTGAAATCTGTGGAATTTTGTTCTATTTTTTTCGCATTACCTCCCACACGGCATCTAGTCCCACCTTTTTAGGTAGCTGAATAGTTATGCCCAGGAAGTCCATTAGATGGTACTGTGACTCAATCATGATGGTGGACTGTAGTAGCCCTGTAGTACTACAGGCACTGTAGTACTACAGGCACTGTAGTAGCCCTTGGTGAGAAGGAGTGTGTGACCTATAGATCCCAGATTCACTGTGGTCAGACCAGGATAAAGCTGTTCAGATGAATGAAAGAAGAAATGGAGGAAAGGAGGAAGAAATGAGGACACTTACGTATTGTTTATAGGGAGAGCAAGAGAGAGAGAGAGAGAGAGAGAGAGAGAGAGAGTATGTTAAAAACAAAAATGTGAGATGAATCATTTATTAATACTCATTACCGGCTTCCCTATTTTCATTTCGCTGAAAGGACTCCAAACACTTAATCACGTTCCCTATTCACAAAACTCCGCACAAAACACTCTGTTCTGTGTATGTCTGCTTACCTCGTACACCATTTTTATAATACCATTATGACATGTAAAAATGAGTTGTCGCAGCATGCACAGACTTTAACCCAACTTATGAGCTCTGAGACTGAAGGAACTGTTATGAAGCTGTAAAAAATACTGGAACATAAAAAGCATACATCATGCAAAGGAAAACAGTGAATCGTGGGTAATCTGGTCAAATATTTTGCAGGCTGGAATCAGGAAGAGTGTAATCTTACATTGTACACAGCGCACAGCAATCACCTTTGATTTACTATATAGAGAATAGGAAGGAAAAAAAAACAATCTTTCTTTCTAAGAAAGGTGTCCGTGATTCAGTGTCTGTGTCTGAAAATGAGCCGGAGATCCTTTTGCCACACGACACTGGAGCATCTATAATAATGGCAGGATAGAAATAATGACAGGGTAAAGCAGAATGAAAGGGCTTATTAGAGGGGGAGTCAGATGGCAATTTACTTCTCAATCATCTGTTCTTGGTGCACTTGCATCAACACTGCTATTTCGAAGAAGCTCTGTATCTCTCCACACACACATACAGACACACACACACACACTCATGCAGACATGCAATCTGTTGTGGATTTGAAGGTAAAGTTGAGGTAAAGTGTCAAGTACAGGTAAGTCTATTCAGAGACACTGAGAGCATGAGGGTAAGATGAAGTGTATCTGTTCAAGATGGATGTGGTAGGCAGAGGTGACTTTGTTACTCTACCTAAGTAAATATTTCATATATGTGTACTTGAGTAGTTTTGTTAGGAGTCACTTTTTACTTTTACTCAACTATATCATACAGGAAATTTTCTGTACTTTTACTTCACTACATTTCTGCATGGCATTGCATTACATAACCGCCACAGTTGGTTGTATTATTTAAAGCGGGAATTATACCACCTCCTGACCATTATGCATAATAGTGGATCCAAAGGGAAACAAACACAATTTCAAAAGGTTACTGTGAGCTAATGTGACGGTGAGTAATTCTGTACATTTACTCAAGTAGAAAGGTAAATGGAGAACTTTTACTTGAGTAAAATTTGACCTGCAGTAGGGCGATAGGCGATCGATATGTACTGTAGCTTGTTGGCTCACGGATCTCAAAGGTAGAAAAACCTCTCGGACCATGGACAGCTCCTTAATCTACATACTTTCCATATTGGTTCAAGTTATTTAATCGGAAGGTTGTGAGATCAAATACACCAGCAGTGTGACACCGCTAGTCTCCGCACCTGAAAGGAGAGCCGTTAGCTTTTCTGTGGCGGGTGTTGCTGCAATGCCACCTTGAAGCCAGAGTATTATAATCTCTAATCCTATAATCCAGAGCACCATAATCCTGTCTCACCAGATGAGCCTCAGGACACCAAGACAGGGCACAGTGTCACATTCGTGCACGATAAAATATGCGCGCGTTCTGATCATGCGACGGGAGTGGGGGATTGGGGGGGATTGCGCACATTCTGATCATGCGCGCCCTGTAGAAAATGAACGAATCACTCTCGTTTTCATGTTTCTCGTTTTCTCGTTAGCATTTTTGTTTTGGCGTCGGTCCAGATTGAACCGTATTTGGGTCCGGATGCGGACCAGAGTCCGCCTATTGAGTACCCCGGTTCTACAGTATACCGCTTTATCCTGTATTCAGGGTAGCGGGGACCTGGAGCCGATCCCAGGAGGCTTAGGGCATGAGGCAGGGTACAACCTGGACAGGGTGTCAATCCATCGCAGGGCACACACACCTACACACACTACGGGCAATTTGGGAACGCCAATTAGCCTAACTTGCATATCTTTGGACTGTGGGAGGAAACCGGAGCACCCAGAAGAAACCCACCAAGCACGGGGAGAACATGCAAACTTCATGCACACAGAGACGGGAATCGAACACAGACCCTGGAGGTGCAAGGCGACAGTCTAACCACTACACCACCGTGCCGCCTACTACAATTAATCTATTTATTTATTTATTTTTTAGAGAATGGATTATTTTTGTTATTTTGTTTAAAGTGTATGTAAAAAATCTTTGATATGTTACTCTTGCATGTCCATGGCAGATGTTGTATGGCATGTTCATTGCCTATGTCAGTGAGCTCAGAGTGGAAGGCAAGGTACACCCTAGATGTGGTGCCAACCCTTCTCATGACACAAGCATATGTCAGTTACTCTACTCTTCATGTCTTTGGAATTCAGGGGGAACCAGAGTCCCACAAACCTCGGCTTAAACAGTTCAGGCTCTGGGTTACTTATCAGAAGTTCAGGGATTCAAGCCACTGCACTTGTTTGACGTTTGTTTACAAAGCCAGTCTCTTCAGCCATTATACCAGTTTTGTGAATATCCTCTGGTCTAGTTGTAATGACTATTATTTTAGGTAGAGCTTTCGTGATTTGCATGGTTAGAAGCAGTTCAAACCCACAGACTGATGCGTAGTGCCAGTCCTGATCCATGCTGGGTAATGAACCCCCCAAAGCTCAGCACGAACAATCACATAGGTTCCTTTGCTTGTTTCTTATTGCACTTTCTGTCACAGACTGTCTCACTTTCACGAACAGAGGAAGTAAGGAGTAGTCGGAGCGTAAGACTGAGGCAGAATTCCACCAGCTAAAGGAATTCCTCAGAATAGAGCTGGCATTCTTCAGGTTTTCATCTAGCAGATGTCAGAGGCTGGTCTCGAGGCTGTACTGTCCAAACCACCAGCAAGCGAAGAACATTTTGCTTCGCCTGCCATGCGGAAGGCCTGGGTTCGATTCCAGCCAGTGCCCAAACCCCCCAGCCACTGGATACAGTGCCGGT
>JAOTQY010000010.1:5050765-5065003 GCA_026413445.1 Dolichallabes microphthalmus
GCTTTTGGGGTTCGCCGATCAAGCTGTTTTTAGCCAATATCGGCCGATCATGATCGGTGGCCGATCAATCGGAGCATTGCTAATATAAGTATCAATTATAATTTGTGCATGTACATATGCAAAACGAATGGTCACGTGGTGGCTTGCTAGTGTGAAGTCTTTTAGGGCATTTTCACAATAGGCATGATTGGTTTGCACCATGCCCAAGAACGATTGCCTTGTCTCCACCCTCTCCCCTTGGACAGCGTTCACATTTTTAAAATAAATTTTTTTTTATTGTTCTACTTACTTGGGTCACTTGCATATTTACATATTCTCCGCTACTGCGGAGTGGTAGTATGCAAAAGAGGAGAAGAGACAAGGAGGTTGACCTTTGTGCTATACATAATGAATCGATATTTCGGGATAAGAAAAAATTTGGAGCAACGCCCTTTGCGCCCTTCCTACTTTTATCAGCTGTGGGTGTGTAGGTCAGATGATGAGACTGGTGTGTGCAGATTTCGGAGGAGGCCTAAACAGCTTTCTGCTTCCATGTCTGGCTTCCATATCTGATTCGATCTACCATATCGTTCTCAAGACCACCTCTTAAAACAGTTTTGGTGACAGTTATCAAGCCTGGAACGAGTGTATTCTCACCGATCGAAATGTACTAGGCCTAAAGTGTTCCTAGAAACAATCCAGCGACCCTAATGTGAAAACGACTGTATTTTCACAGCTCTATTATACCAGCATACGTGAGACTGTTGGGCTTGTGTAATAGTACACCATTTGTGTGCGGGGTTATTTCAATGCCCTTATCCCTGACCGTTGTGTTTTGTAGTGTTTTGGTACCATACACACAATGTTTGAGTTTGACACTTTGTTTCCTGTCATTTCAGTATTATTTTCCTTCCTTTTCTAGGCGCTCACGGCGTTGTTGTCCGATGACAGCAAGTTTGGCTTCATCGTCATCGATGGTAGCGGCGCGCTATTCGGGACCTTACAGGGCAACACCAGAGAAGTGCTGCACAAATTCACAGTGGACCTACCCAAAAAACACGGTACGCAACACACTCATGTACTAATAGACACACACACACACGCCCCTATCGAGTAGCTCTGAATGGTAATTAGCTCGATAGCGGTGTCCTCTTACTACCGTGTCACTTTCATCTACTGTGTTGGAACTTGAATACTTAATCAGTAAAACCTTGCGGCGTTGGAGGAGAAAGCTGATTTCTCTCTGTGTCTCTCCCTCAGGTCGTGGAGGACAGTCTGCGCTCCGTTTTGCACGATTGAGAATGGAGAAGAGACATAACTATGTGCGTAAAGTGGCAGAGACAGCGGTCCAGCTCTTCGTGTCCAACGACAAAGTCAACGTAGCTGGTTTGGTGCTGGCTGGCTCAGCAGACTTCAAGACTGAACTCAGCCAGTCCGACATGTTTGATCCGGTACAAGTCAAAACAGTTACTCACAGTGTTCAGTTCAGTTCTTATCAGCACAAAATACTGGAATTCTGGCGCCAGAAAACTGAATGATCATTGTTGGATTTTATCTTAATGCCTGATTTTATACCGTGTACCATATTACAGGTTTCAGTAATTACTGAAAACCCATTCAAATTCTGAGGTTCAGTACATAGGATACTTATTGTGTAACATTTATTCCATCGTAGTACCATCAGGTTCTTTTTTTTTTTTTTCGGAACACCTCATGATTAGCTTAATCAGGATGATTGCTTTAAATGCCATGACTGACTGACTGTCCTTTAAGTCGATTAGAGGATTTAAAAGTAGAAGTGCAGGTCATTCTTGTTTGTTCTTATTATAAAACGTGTTGTCTAATATTTGAATATGGAGTTCTTTAGCTTCAGCTAGTATTTTAGCTTCTAATATGGCCTTAGAGTTTCAGAACCCCCTAACTTTATTTAATTAAATGTTTTTTGATCTCCACAGTATTCAAAGTAATTCTGTCTATGATTTCAGCCTGAATTGGCAGTGCTGCTTCTTGGCTTGTGTATATACTATATTAAGCCATTTTAGCAACTCTAATATAGTAAGAATCTTGACATTCTCAGAATTTAGTCTTTATTTCAGATTAGCTTAACGTGAAGGTTACGCTCAGTCATTGCTTTGTTTTCCATTTCTGTCTCTCGTATTTCACTTATCCAGAAGCCTGTGAGGTTGCAGCTTTGATCTAATTAATTTGCTCGCCCATACGCGATCAGACAGTAGGAAGAGAGATTCCCTTCCCGATTTAATATCCCAGACATGTGTCCTGTAGTTCTTTACTCAGTCTTGGATCGATAAAATCATTTGTACCATGTGATATAGTGTCATCCATGCTGACCTTCTTAAACATTGCCTCAGTATTGTTTATCTTGCTGGACTCTCAGCTGCTCTTTAATCCCTCTTACTTCACCTTTCTGGCAAGTCATCAGCGATGTTCCCATAACAGACTCTTCCTTTCCTCATTTTGCTTTGACATGTCCAAGTGTAGTGGTATTTGATGCGTTGGATCAGCTGGCTGTTCTGAGATAGCATTACTACTCTAAACATGTCATTCCTAGAGCTTTATTCTTTGCTTACAAATCTGAAGTCAAAGCAAATGCAGTTGCAAATTTTAGCATTTTAGATTACTTTTCTTTGCTACCCATTACATGAGACTGTCGCAGTGTCTATCCACAGTCCTGTGGGAATTATTTTAAGTAGTGCTTAACATGCCCACAGTATAACAACTGTCCATGATCCCATGCAGCTTTAATCTCAGTTTTTACATTTCGTCCTGTACCATACATCCATGATGGTGAAGGTCCTGCACCATCTGTTTAGCACCTCTATTTGCAATTAATCGCAGTCCATCAGAGGGATGACCCATGTTAGATGTTTTGGAGATAAAGTCTCAGAGGCCAGCTTGAGGTGGTTTGGACATGTTCAGAGGAGAGATGAAGGTTGCTGAGGTTGAAACTGCCAGGCAGGAGGTCTAGAGGAAGACCAAAGAGGAGATTTATGGATGCAGTGAGAGAGGACATGAAGTTACTTGGTGTGAGAGAAGAGAATAGGGTTAGACGGAGGTAGATGATTGGCTGTTGCAACTCCTGAATGCGAACAGCCGAAAGAATTTTTGCAAGAGCTTTGTATTTGGAATTTGACTCACCATTCTAGCAATGTGTCTGTCCCGATAATGTGAAGTTCACAGTGGAGGTTGTGGAGATATCAAATATTAGGCCGAGTTTCAGCAGCTTGGCTTGTCATTCATTTGCAAGTTGACAAGCACACTGGTGACAGCCAGGGTTTTAGCATGGAAGTTGAAGCTTTAGACCATGTTTTGGAAAATTATACTGGCTAGTGGCTGAGATGGACATAAAATATTTTTATGTTAAGGTAGCTCTCAATGGATTATCAGATGGTATTGTGTGGAGGAAGCCATCGACCAAAGTGAAAATCTTATAGAAGTAGATTTAAGTTAGAAATGTTAACATGTTTTTTTCATTACATGATTATTAGGCGCTGGCTGTGCTAGGAAGTGCCCTGTTAGCTGCTCTTAGTGTGTATGCAAAGTTTAGTCTTTGTGGTGACGTAAAGAAATATGGCTAATTTGTGTGTTTTGTTTTATTGCAGAGGTTACAGGCAAAGGTTCTGAAGCTGGTGGACATCTCGTACGGAGGAGAGAATGGTTTCAACCAGGCCATTGAGCTGTCGGCCGAGGTCCTCTCCAACGTCAAATTCATCCAGGAGAAGAAGCTAATAGGTATGCAGAGTGATGTTTTTGGTTTGTATTAATATAGCGAGCGCGATCTTTAAGGGCTCCTTTTGTGCCTCAGGTCGCTATTTTGATGAGATCAGCCAGGACACGGGGAAGTACTGTTTCGGGGTCGAGGATACGCTCAAAGCCCTGGAGATGGGAGCAGTGGAGATCCTTATTGTTTACGAGAACCTGGACACCATGAGATACATCCTCCGAGTACATGGGGCTGAGGTCAACGGAGCAGAAAACGGTACGCACATAC
This sequence comes from Dolichallabes microphthalmus, assembly GCA_026413445.1. Taxonomy (NCBI): domain Eukaryota; kingdom Metazoa; phylum Chordata; class Actinopteri; order Siluriformes; family Clariidae; genus Dolichallabes; species Dolichallabes microphthalmus. The sequence goes on from JAOTQY010000010.1 coordinate 5,054,754, forward strand.
ATACACGCCACTACGCCATGATCATCCTGTGAGTACAACAAATAGAAAACCTCAGAAGCGTACACAAACACTGGTGTCAGTGCACACACACACTTGGACTCGTTAGATACATAAGCTACATGAGTATACACAAGCTTGGCTACAAAGTGAGATGTGATACATGTTACTGAGTAGAAAGAAGTCAAGGGCAGGACACCGAATTCTTTTAGAGCAGGATCAGGTGTGTGTAGTGTTTTGCTTGCATTCCTGACACTGGCCTTTCAGATTAGGACAGGATAACTTACTGTAGGTCTGTGCTGGTAGGCTCACACTTGGTTAAGCTGAGCAAGTTAAATGGGAGCGGGTGTATTTGAGGCACTTTTTTTGGTGAAGTTCACATTTGTACATTATAAAGCTAATTTAATGTTTCTTCCAAAAGATCAGTGTTACATGTAGGTGATCTGAAAGGTGTTAAGCTCAATCGTGTTCCAGTATGCAAATTATTGTTCTAGTTTTAACAGGCGTGTACAAATGTTGGATTTTATGTCAAACGTTCGCACTTTAAATATGTAAAACTATCAAATCAGATCGGATAATTTCATTCCTGTCCGGTTTCAGATGAGAAGACCATTTATTTAACACCTGAGCAAGAGAAGGACAAATCCCACTTCACAGACAAGGAGGTGTGCTTCTATTTTTTATTATTTAATTGTTATTATTTATTTAAAGAGGGAAACTAAATAGTGCTTTTAAATGTGTAAATGGTGATGTTACTAAATCAAATATTATGTGTCTATGTTCGTTTGCCCATCCATTAGACGGGACAGGAGCACGAGCTGATTGAGTGCATGCCGCTGCTGGAGTGGTTTGCTAATAACTATAAGAAGTTTGGAGCCACGCTGGAAATTGTCACAGACAAAAGTCAAGAGGGTTCGCAGTTTGTAAAGGGATTTGGAGGAATTGGAGGTGGGTACACAGGCCTGTGTGTTTAGGCTTTTTATTATACATTTTTTTGTTATATTTACAGTTCTTTATATTGAATATGTGTTGCAGAAGGTTAAGGGCTTTTGCTGAAGACTGAAAGATTGCAGATTTCTAGTTAGAAGCACAGCCATATGTAAGGAGTAGAGATGTCCATAGTTATTCAATTACCTAATTGATCTTTTTAAATGGTGTAATCACTGTGCAGGTATTTGTTATACCTTACATTTGCAGTGACATTTAAAACATTCGCAAATGCTCTTTTAAAGCAATAAATACTCTCCGACTGAATGTAAACCAATATTAGGTTGCATATACAAATATTTAAGTTCAACAGAAGGCACATCTCTACTTGTTTATTGTTAAACCTTCACTAGGTCTAGTTCAGTTTTTGAATATTTGAAAAGTGAAACTTGTACACTAGATTGATCTAATTACATGTAAAGTTAAATATAAAAAAAAAATCTAATTTTGATGAGTGTGGTGTACGGCAAACATTCAGTACGACAAAATATTTGAATATTTCTAGTATGAATAAAAAAAAAAGAATTTACATCAACGAAATTCCGAAAGATTTTGCTCATTAGTACTTGTTCAGGGCTCCTTTACCACAAATTACTGCATCAGTGTGGTACAGCATGAAGGTGATCAGCCTGTACCACTGCGGAGACTGAAGACCAGTTTGCTTTGATAGCAGCTTTGAGCTCATCTGTATTGGTACGTCGAGTGTTTCTCATCTTCCTCTTGACCATAGTCTGGAGATTCTTGGGTGAGGTGGCTGTCTAGTCAAGCACAGTAATACCATGGTTATCAAACCAGTTGGTGGTAGTTTTGGCACTGTGGGCATCTTCATAAAGCTTGTCAGTAGACAAAAGCAGGAATTGCTCTAAAATTTCCTGATAGACGGTTGGTAGACTTGGGACTTGATAAAACGGCAGCAGACTACATGGCACCCCACATCATCGCTGACTGTGGAAACTTTACACTGGACTTCGAGCAACTTGAATTCTGTGCCTCTCCACTCTTTCTCCAGACTGTGGGACCTTGATTTTAAAATGAAATGCAAAATTATCTTTCATTTGAAAAGAGGACTTGGGACCAGTTTACAACAATCCATTTTTTTTTCTCCCCCTAGCTCAGGGAAGGCGCTTCTGATGTCTCTCGTTTAGGTGGATTGATATTAAAAATGGGTTGTAGCACATTTCCTCAGGACGTCTGTGAGTGGTGACTCTTGTTTCACTGACTCAAGCCTCACACCACTCCTAGTGAAGCTCTCCCGAGGTCTTGAATCGGTTTAGGTTGACAATTTTCTTAAGGCTGTGGTCATTCGTATTGCTTTGGCACCTTTTCCTACCATACTTTTCCCTTCCAGTCAACTTTCCATGAATATGCTTCAATACCTTTTCCTTGTGAAGGGTGTTGATCATCTGGAGAACTATGAGGTTAGCAGTCAGCCCCATCCATGTACTGAACTAGACTGAGAGAGACCCAGTATTTATACTATATGAATAGTAATTTACACAAAACTCGCAATGAAATTTAAATGTTTTAAGGTGTGAATTTTTTTCCCCATGAGCTGTACATTGTAATCATTGAAATTAAAACTGAAAAAAAAGTACAATAAATGTTCATATAATTGTCACAATATTCTGTGTTTAAAATACCCTGTATTTTGGTTAAATCTTGGTTCTTTAAAGAGAGGACTATATGTTTTTTTTTTTTTTTTTTTTTTTTTCTGCGATCATTGACTGGATAAATCATCCAGTGCTTCTTTCAGAATCTTTCATACGATTTAAGAAGGCTTTCATAAGGTTTAAGAATATCTTTGAGATGAGCAGCTTCCTTGTGGGTTCCAGAAAAACCGAAGCAGAGAAGCTACACCAAACTAAATGCTTTTAAACCTCTCATTAATCCTGAATAATTAAAAAGCTTGACCACCAAATGCAAGTTTTCTTTTGCTCACTCAGTCTCTTGTGTGTCTTTCTCTCTCAGGTATTCTGCGATACAGAGTGGATTTCCAGGGGATGGAATACCAGGGAGAAGACGACGAGTTTTTCGATTTGGATGACTACTAGGTAGTCTGAGACTGAAGGGAGAAGTGAAATGAAAAAGAATGATGTAGGGAAAAAAATTCCAGAAAGAAATATCTTTCTTTTGCAGCAAGCAAGTGTGTGGACCCTAATTAACCACAAACGCATACACAGACACACACACTCACACACACAGGCAGTTTCAGAAGTCGAAGAGGAATTAACTGTCTGTCAATCAAGTGAAGGACGGCGCCCTTCATGAATAACAAATCTGCTCCTGCCTTAGAGCGCTGCGATTGGATAAGACTTTGCCTCATTTTGTTTATTCTTTCCCTTTTGAATGCAAAAAGCGACAGCACGTGCCCATGATGTAACTCTGATCAGCCCAACAAAGACCCATCTTTGGACTCACTCCTCATATAAAGAAATTATATCCTTCAGATCGCTCTCCCATCCTTACCTCACTGGGTCCTTTTTGCATTTCTTTTTTTTTCCCTTTTTTTTTTTTTTTTTTACTGGCAACTGCAGCTGCTGTGTTTTATGACTTTTTTTTTTTTTTTTTTTTACCTGGGTTTCTGTAGCGAAAGGGGGGGGGTGGGGGGGGCCAAAAAAGTATTAAATTTGAACTGCTTAAAATCCAAAATCCATACATGTGACCTGGTTTGTTCTTAGTTTTTTTTTCTTTTCTTTTGCCCTGGAAGATAGAAGAATAATGGTCATATATATTTAAAAAAAAAACTTATGTTGTTTTTTCCCCGCTCCGCCAAGATGGAGAAATTGTTTGCTTTGCAAGTCTTTTGTGCTCAAATCATGCTGAAAGGCCGATTTCACAAGGCTCTGAAGTCACTTGTCATAATTAGGAGCCTGAAAATGGATGTTGAATCATGCTGAGAGGCCGATTTCACAAGGCTCAGAAGTCACTTGTCATAATTAGGAGCCTGAAAATGGATGTTGAAGACTTTAACGAATGAAAGATCAGAGTTTGGTTTTTGTTCCCGACCAGATTTGTGTGTTACATGGAGTTGTATCTAGCCAAAGCTGATCTTGCCAATGACCAATATTACATGAGACTTTTGTTAATTTTGGACAAGAAAATAAACAGAATCCCGCTGAATTCAGCAGGGGTGTTCCATAACACAAGTACATGTGATCAATCATAAGCAAACTAAACTTGCAGCAAGTGTTTTATGTTTTTTAGACCCATGTTTGCGCCTTTGGCTTAAAAAACAAAAAAAAGAACGAACCGTACTGTACAATTGAATCATGAGCTCCACACATCCCAAACGTTCCACGTGTCATTCATGATAGTTTGCCATTTGTTAAAGTGTCATGATTGTGCGCTTTTTCAGTTAAAACTAAACCAGGGTCATTTTTCTAAAAGCCTGTTGTGTTGGACTGGTTTTCTTTTCCATGTGTGCTATTCAGCAAATCATGTCTGTCCTGAAAGCTGCTCATAAATGAAAAATGAAGCGCAGTACATTTCCATTTAGTTTCTGTCTTTATTTGAAATCGAACCCTTGTTCTTCAAGTGTGTAAATGTTTCAGGATTATGAATGCATTTTTAATCTGCTATCAGATTTGGAAAATTTTAATTCTTGTTTTCAATTTCAATTGTTCAGTCTTGATAAAGTATGATCAGTTTATGATCATGTGCTTATTCCAGTGTGTTCTCACTATACCAATAAATTTATTTGTAGCCATTGGTAAGGCTTTCCTACAAAGCTGCTCCAGTCTGGATAGTCATACACGCAGGCTCTGTTCAACTCTTAGTTAACTGGACTAAATGGATTTTGGAATAAAAAGAAAAAAGATTGATTAGTAGGATCTGTGATTTGCTATTTTGTTCATCAATTTAGTTTAAATCCATGGATCCATCAGGCATTTGAAATGATTTAGGCTTTTAAAAAAAGATTACAAACATTAAACATTCCTTTTGAGTTGAGGCAGTATGATCACCTACTTTACTGGAGTGAGACAGGACCATTTAAATAATCACTAATAGCATTTTCATGGTAGCCAAGAAGGAAATGATATGCAGTGCATGTTATATAATTGGGGAAGAAAGTTGAGGTTTGCAGACTTGGCACTAAAGATTTTGTTTTTAGACCTTACAGAGAAAAACGGACATTAGCCATCATGTATTCAGTGCAAAGGGATAGTTTGTGGTTAGCATTCGATGTCCCGTTTCAACCTGAGCTCACGTTAATGAGGTGACCTGGCATACCATCAAAGGTGTATTCTGCCTTGTGTGCAGTGTTCCCAGCTCAGGGTCAAACTGTTAACTGGAGATTAATGACTGAAATTAAGTTATGATTGGATCAAAGGGTGGATAAATAAATCACAACTCTTTTTCTCAGTCTGAGTGCTTGCATTTTATTTCATGTCATTCCATTCGATACACTTCACAAGAGCTCCAGATTCTGTTTTACGTTTACAGAGTTTGGCAGACTAGATTTTATCCACAGCGGCTTGCAATGTATCTTGTTCTACGTCTGAGTAATTAAGGGTTAAAGCCGTTGTGCTCAGCACTGGTACCCTGGTGGTGCTCGGGATCTGTTGTCCAATGGCTTTAATGTTGAGTTACCTCTGACAGTTATTTGTGGGTGTCGCATTGAAAATCAGTTTTTGTGAAAAGTCTGATCTCTGTGACTTTGTCAACGGTTGGGAAAACTTTAGTGGCTGATGTGTGTCAAAAGCCCAGAAATCATCAGTGTCTGAAATTTTTAAACCAGCCCATCTAGAATTATCATGTTTTTTTCTTTCTTTTTAATGTCTTTGCTGAAGTTTTAGACCTGTACCCGCATAATTTATTTACCCCCCCAATAACTGGATAACTGCATCAATCAGCCGGTGTTCCTATTAAAGTGGACGAGGAGTGTATCTGTATTCCGGTTTGTAGCTGTTAGTTGATGAGAAACCCTAGCAACACGCAGAGCCAATCAGAAAACAGCATGTCGTTGCTAAACCACGCCCCTTTCACTTGATTTAGCCAATCGGGCGTCCGGTGTATTTTGTACAAATTGACGTCAGCGCGTTCGGTACGTAAAGAAGCGAGAAGCGATAATCAACAACACTCAACACAGGAAGCAAAGAAGACAACTTCACGTGCCAAAGAAATACAATATTCATTCAATAAAAAGCATGAGAGCTTGTGGCTTACATTTGTGTTCATATTTTAGAATTTTTTTTGCCTCTCTTCTCATATTTAAATGTTAAATATATGTGATTATGGAAGTGCATTTGTACATGGTTACATAAACACACAGGTGTGTGTGAGAGAGAGAGAGAATAAAAATGGACCAATGCACCAATTATCATGTAAACAAATGTGTAATTGTATAAAAATGGACCTGGGTAAATTTCACATGTGGATGTTTGTGTGGCTCTGAGACTAAAATAAGGACAGAAGTAGGACATAAACACTTTAAATATACTTCTGTGTAACTGCAACCTGCAGATCCCGGCGCCTGCATGCTGCTGTTACCTGCAAATGGGGTGTGCAGTCAACTCACTGGCGCTCCCCACGCTGCCCCAATGTTTTGGCAACCCTTACTTCTGCTTGTCGTTGCTGTCTTCTTCTTCTTCTTTGGAGTTTAACGGCGGCTTGCATCCATAAGCGTTGCACTACCGCCACCTACTGGTAAATTCCACCTACTGGTAAAATCACCTTTGATGTTTCCTCACTCTATTTCCTGATTATACCCTTCGACCCCTTGTTGGGAGCAGCCGAAAGACCAACAACCCTCCACGTCTTATATTCTATTCTGATCCAGGGTTTCAGAAGCTATGCGTTTGGGTTTTTACAAAGCCTGTGACATGCTCACAGAATGATGTAAAAGCTGATGATGATGTGGCCTACCGTTTCATTCAACATGGACGCGTGTCTGTGATGGAACTACCTGTGTCAGCATACAATCAATGCCTACTAGATGACGCCGCCTACTGTTTCATCCTGAGGAACTTCTGACACAGTATGGCATAAAAATTGATACGCCTGTGATACGTCTGTGACGGAACTACCTGAGCAAGCACACAAAGCCACAAAGAGAATTTCCTTTTTATATATTAAAGGTAGATAATGGATTTCAATCAAGTGATATAAATGATACTTTAAAGGTTTTTTCCAAGTCCTAGTTAGTGTAATTATCTTGCATGAATTAACTCGGTGGCTTAGTGGTAGGCAATGCGGCCTCCAGGGTCAGGGTTTGACTCCCGTCTGGGGTCTGTATGTGTGGAATTTGCATGTTCGTTCCATGCTTGGTGGGTTTTCTCTGCGGACTTCACTTTTCTTTCACAGTTCAAAGACCTGCAGATTGGGTGAATTGGTGTTCCCAAATTGCCAGTAGTGTGTGAATACATAAGATAAGCAGTATAGAAAATGAATCAACCATAGGCCTAGGTTCTAACATTGAAAATAGGAATATTATATATTGTTGTTCTTTCAGCATTAAGGGGTCACCACAGCATACCATCTGAGCACCACAACAAACACGTTTTTTACATAAACAAACCTGTACAGGTTTTAAACTGGAAGCTCTTCCTGACACAACCCTCCCATTTTATCTGGGCTTGGGACCGGCACAGTGGCTGTGGATTGGGTGGACATTGAATCCAGCCCTTCTAAATGGCAGGTGAGAAACCTACCACTGAGCTACCAATTATTCGCTCAATCAAAGTCGATTTTTGGTCATTCTATGAATCATTCCCCTCCACACTTCTACTGATCACCGCTTCTTTGAGCTTGCCCATGATTATGTTGAAACCAGATTTATTTTTTTTTTTACAGTATTGAGCCATAAAGTTTTTGGCCGGCATTTTCTCCTGCTTTCACTTCCCAGCATGACTGCCTTCTCGAGTGAATTGCTGTGTATGACATGGCTGATATAGGATAAAATCTATTTGGTAATCTTGGCTTCCAACGAAGTATTTGGCTTGATGTGCTCAGGGACTTCTTTGTTGGTGATTCTCATTGTTTGCAGTATGCGCAACAGTCTGACTTTGGTTGCAATGCTGATATCCTTACTTTTCTCACAATTGCCAGAATAGAGGAATACTTACTAACTCACTCAACGTCTGTACCACTTTATCTTGTATACATGTCACAGGGGGCCTGAAGTCTATACCAGGAGACTTATAGCACAAGGCAGGTGGTTTACCCTGGTCACCCTGGTTGTGATTCCAATCATTCACTAGCACACACACACCACGGGCGATTTGGGAATACCAATTAGCCTAATCTGCATGTCTTTGGACTGTGGGAGGAAACTGGAGTACCCGGAGGAAAAACAACAAGAATGGGGAGAACATCCAAACTTCGTGCACACAGACCCAGAGGAGATAATCGAACCCAGACCCTGGAGATGCAACTGCGACAGTGCCAAGCAATGAGCCACTGTGCTGCCAATCGACAAATATAATGGACAAATTCAAAATCATATTATACTGTGCAATATCAGATTGAGTGTAAAAGCAGCATTGTGAATCAAATTCTTGTCTTGTGGGAGAATTTTTATTGATGTTTAATCATGAGGAAACCAGATGGCTACATCTTAAGTCTTAAAAAACAATCTGCAAATTGATTAACACACCTTCGATGCTTTTTCAAAATCTTTTTCATACTTAAAAAAAAGGCTGAGGATGATTTGTATTTTGATACGCAGGCGTGTAAGTGTTGTGGTGTCGCGCTGTTTCTGGCTTCACCCCCCCGCTGCTATTTGGTGACTGGTTTCCATTTTCGCAAGGAGGCGAACGGGACAGGAACATGGAGCCGGAGATGGAGGACAAAACCCTGGAGCTGATGGTGAGTTAAACCGAATCAACACCGACACAACACAAACGTGTCCGTGTTCCAGTAATCAGTACTTTCTGAGGGTTTAGAGGGGGTTGTCTGGATGGATGGAGAATAAACACCGGAGGAGGAAGAATTAATGTTAGCTCGCAGGGTGAGCTAGTCTGCTAACTGTCGCTAGGTTAAGAGTTAACATTGGGGGGGGGAATAAAAAAAAAATATATATATATACACATCCATATCTAAACATTTTAAACGAGTCAAGAACAAATGAGTGTACTTAAACATAGCGGAAGGTAGCTAAATGTCGCGGAAGAACTGCGTAGTTGTCTAGAGAACGCGGTCGCGTTCCAAATCGTGCATTATAGCACTTCATAGTGCGCCAGAATTAGCGCTCGCGCTGTAGCCGTAGCCATGGCGATGATCGGTGGCGCACTAATTTGACACTGCTGCCTATTTTCCAGTCGTATGCGGTTTGGGACGGAGCCAGCGTCAGTGCTGAGGGAGCGTCCGATCATTGCGGTGGTGCTACTGCGCCATTCGGTCTGTTTGTTTGTCTTCTCAGGATATTAACTAGTTACATGTTTAATCCAATATATACCAAACCGATTATTCATGTGTAAATATATATAACCTATTACATGTATACCAGGTGTGTTTCATTTTGAAGTGTATGAAGAAGTGAAGTAAAATTGGGATTAATAAAGTTATCCATATCTCTAAAAATAAATAAATAAATAAATAAATTAAAGTGAGAAAAGGTTGAGTGTTTTTTTTTTATTTTTTTTATTGAGAAATGCTTACAGACAAGGAAACGCAATCACAGCGCCAACACTCGCTGCGAATCATGATGATTTTTTTTAAAACTAGTAACTATTGTATACTGTTATTAGGATTTTCCTTTTGTAGTCGCAAACATTACTGTGCAAAAGTCTTAATCCACCCCTTAATTCTCCATCTTAAATCAAATTTTGTAGATTAAATGAAAGAAATGGGAGAAAATGTTTTACTGCAACTGGGACTTAGGATTATGTTTTCTCAGGGAGTTTTTCCTTGGCAACAGCTTCCTCATCAGGGACAAACTGATCGTTATAATCTATTCTTATGCTAATTTGTTTGCAGAAATTTTCTAATTCTGTAAATCTTCTTGACAATGACTAAACAAGTGCGATTCAAATAGAATAGAAATAGAATTGAAGACGTTTATCTGGTGTTGCCTTTAAAGTGCCCCTATTATGCCATTTTAAAGGTTGCTAATATTGCTTTATGAGTCTCTTAAAATAGGTTTACATGTATTCAAGGTCAAAAAACACTTTAGTTTTCTCCAAAAATAGATAAAATTTTACCCCATCTCTAAATGATTCGTAAACAACTCATGTGAAGCAGTTCGAAGAATCAGTCTGTCTAAACGCCTCCTTTCCGTGAGCCCTCACTGCTGTGATTGGTCAGATGGCGCGGTCCTTTATGATTGG
>JAOTQY010000010.1:5121467-5144390 GCA_026413445.1 Dolichallabes microphthalmus
CACTGTAAATTCTACGGTTATCCCAAGTTTTGTGAAATACGGTTTTATTCTGTAGCATTTATACAGTATTTTACTGTTAAAATTATGGACTTTTTTTTTTACAGTGTATGCTTGCTGGACACAAGCACCTTGTTATTAAAGAAATGTCCAGGGTATACCCCACTTAGTGGGAGACCCTGTACAGGCTAAGAATAAGAGAATAAGTGAGTGAAGAGGGTTGGTCAGACCTAGTGGGCTCACTTTAATTATCAGTTGTTGTCGGATGATTGCACTGAACATGAACAGCATTCTTACCCAGTGGTTGATTTTGACAAAGAGAGTGATAAGGCAAAGATAAGGCAAAGTAGAATTTTTGGGTATAATTCTAAAAGATATGCTGTGAAAACGTGTGAATGAGTGTGTATGTGTGTATGTGTGTGTGCCTTGCGATGGATTGTCCAGGGTGTACCCCGCCTTGTGCCCTAAGTTTCCTGGGATAGGCTCCAGGGCCCTGCGACCCTGTATATAAGGATAAAGCAGTACAGAAAATGAATGAATGAATAAATGAATGAATGAATGAATGCTGTGAAAACAAAACTCCCAGCATTACTGCAATGAAGCATAGTGGTGGCGGCATTTCTAGCTATTGTATTAAGCTACTTTTCCTCACCTGGAGCTGGAGCTCTAGTCAAAATAAAGTAAATTAAGGAAAGCACAAATTACCAGTCAATTTTGTCCTGTAGGACTCTGTGGAACTCTATTTTTGAATAAAATTGGTAGGTTAAATAGAATATTAGTTCAAGGGTGTGTACACAAAGTCATCCGAGTTATTGCATGTTTTCCCCCCTTAAAATGTTTTTTTTTGCCTCTTAAATTTTGTTGGTTGCTATATAACATTAAACGTGTAGAAAGATCTAATGTAATTTATTATGGGTATACAATTTAAACAGTGGAAATCTTTTTGCATTCATTGTATGCCATTGTTCTAGTTCTATAATTTGCTTTTTACTCCTTACATAGTTTTTCAGATATTTGATTGCTGACTGCTAGAACATTGCTCATTCCCAATATTAAAAGGGTTTGAAACTGTACCTTTCCTAAGGTACATTAAATTTGCTTTCAGGCAAAAGGTAAACATTAAGGTACCAAAGGATGCCTCCACCGTGGTGAGATGTTATGCATATCTGCACAACCTGATATTTAGGTTGTTTATGTGGAATTCTGATATTTCCTATGTACCAGTACTCTTTCAGATTGCATTTTGTTGGTCCCTGTGAAAAATTCTGTCCTGTTCCAAACGGTTGTTCACATTTCTGTCACATTCTGTCAGGGCACCTGGGCCACAAAGCAGGAAACCCATTTATTCATACATTCACATTCTCGTGCCTCCTGGTCAGTTAAGACATGATGTGATCACTTCACCACATATGCATATTGAAATAAACAGCAGCTCTTATGTTTTCAGAAACAGAATCAGAATTTATTCGTTGAGTATGATAACACACACAAGGAATTTGATTCTAGCTGTTTGTGATTTTCAAAGTACAAACCAACATATAAGACTGTATATTTGTTTGTAGACAAGACACTACACCGTGCACAACATTAATTAACTGTACAGATTAAAAAAGACTGAAAAAAAATCTGAGTATGTAAAAGATGTACATAAAGTGAGTGTGCATGGTAGTGCAAATAACTGTAGTGTACATCACATATAATAAGTAGTGCAGAACAGTAATGTAAAGTTAGAATGTAAAAAGCATGTTGGCGCTTTTATACAGCGGATTGCATATAGTCAAGTTCAACTGTTTATGCGGGTAATCCAAGAAGATCCCAATTGTGCATCTGTGCAAAAAAGCACTGTCAAGTAATCCTATTTTGAAATAACATTTCTGTGTCTTCTCCAACATTACAAGACCAAAGAACATCCACAACTAATGTATGCATATAAACTTACATACTCACAGGTCATATTGGGTCACTACAGGTCAGTTCAAGTCACAAATGCTGAGGAGTGACTTTAACAGAGAGACAGAGAAAGAGACATTTCACTGACATTGGTCCTAGTGATGCTGACATGGGTTCTGGATTTGGACTTTTTTTGCTCATAATAAAGCACATTGTTCATATGAAAAAAATAATGATTAATTACATACTAATGTAATAATGATTAATTATGCTTTAATTATGCATATGTTTTATAAAATTACTAAGTCACAGTGTACCCTACAATCATTGTTCTGGAATGGCCAGATTTCATACAATTTCCTCGATAAAATTATGAAAAGAAAACAGAACTTCAAGCATTTTTCTGAGAATGACAGACATTTCATTAGATACAATATTGATTTTTATGCATATAAATGTAAATATACAATCATATAACACATGGAATACAATGATGGAACATATGGATAGCATAGACTGTCCTGGAAAAAGGTTAATATACTGCTCAAATAAATTAAGGGAACACTTAGTCCCAGTTTGACTTGAATGCCCTTGTATTGGTATGTAAGATTCAAGTCAAACCAGGACTAAGTATTCCCTTAATTTTTATATACAATTTATATATATATAATATTGCATGTACAGCTTTTATAATTACTGACACATGACCTTAAAAAGAAAAGTAGGACAATTACCCTAAAAATGGCTTAGGGCTCATGGGGTTGATCCTCAATCGAATTAACACACTTTTCATTGAAAATAATTAGCTTCTTAATGCCAAATAGCATAGCAAAATAAGCAGGAGGTTACAATCATTTCAATTACTATATTGCATATACAGCATACTAGCAGTACAAAGTAGTTAATATGCTATAGTTACACGTCCTTGCCACTGCCAAGGTTCCAGCACCGGGAAAGTTAGGATGGCTAAAATAGCTAACTTAGTTAGCTAGGAAAGGGACAAGCTGCTTGCAAATTACAAACAGTGCATTTCCAACAATATAAAATTTAAAAGTCACGTGTTTAATGGACTTTGTATGCTGAAAACAGATCCCAGACGTGTTTTTGAAAGTCTTTAAAGCCAAATTTAATTTGCCTTCAGGGCAAATCAGCTCACCAGAGTGTCAAGTTTTTTTTAGCACAACACCATTCCATTGTGGATGAGCTATTTCTCCAGCTTTCAGAGGTTTAGTTGAAATATTATCCATTTCTACAGGGCCTAATGCCATTGACTTGACCTTCTAGAGAACAATGTCTGCTCTACTAAGGCTGGTGATGGGCCAATACCCCATTAACTTCAAAAATATTAATAATAATGAAGGCGAGACAGAGGGAAGGAGAGAGGGAGGGAGAGAGAGAGAGAGAGAGAGAGAGAGAGAATTCACTATTTGACACACATTCCACTACACACACTTATTGTAAGTCTTATGTTTGCCAATCTCTAACACAGTTCTAAAACACACATGCATAATCATTAACAGCTATCAGCACCTCACTTATCAACACTCTGGCAAGTACATAAGCTGATAGAGAACACTTCATTTCCTTTATTCTCAAGAGTATTCTTCATAACCAGTCAAAAGCTTTGGCTCATCCTCTTTTTTTTTTTTTTACCTTTTTTTTTATTTTTAGTTTTGTGTGGTAATGTATTATTCTTAATTTATTATTACTCTGGGACGTTGTCATTTTAAAATGGTGTGCACTTTCTGGTAGGATACCTTCCACTTTCAACTTTCGACATCCGTCACATTTTTATCCATCTGTCTATCTACTGTACCTGGCTTTGCCTACCCATTTTTATTAGAATGTAGAAAGTATTAAATATGTTTAAATTAAGAAAAGGATCTGGTTATTTATTTATTTGTTTATTTATTTCACATAAACAATCTAAACCCATAACTAAATAGAAAATAGATAACTCTTGGGCACTCTAATTAGACACTTATAGCACTTTCATATATACATCTTACAAATATTAGATTTAACGTTTTTTTTTTGTAATTCCACTGGTGGAATTAGATCATCACTGTTATTAGAACATTATCTTTTCACAAAGATATTTCTTCTGATGAAACTACAGACATTGGGCGCACTAGCAAAAGTCAGATGTCAGTGTGAACCATTTTATTATTTAAAAAAACATTTCTATTAATATAAAGACTGATAATTTAGATACATTTTTGAGACTTCTGGCTCTTTGCACTACAGCCACTAAAGACAGTTAGAAGATTTTTTTTGTTGGCTTCTGAGGAATGGAAAAACAACGAATCAAAGTGTTTTATGACTCAAAGGAAAGACGTAAGTTCTTCTTAAACCATTTTCTCCCAATTTTAGTCATCAATTCCCAACCATTAGCTAGTTTTCTCCTATCATATGACAATCGGGGAGGGTGAGGACCAGCACATAAAACCAGCCAAAGATTTTTTTTTCCCGAGCTGTTACTCATACCTTGCCACTTGTGTTTAGTTCATCCCATGGTCCCATCTTAGTGTCTTGTGGGTTATGGATACTGCCAATCCTGTGGCTGCTGTTGGCTGGACCAAGCTCTGAAACACCTGTCAATCTTTCATCGGATCTGGAAAAGAACCTCAAACTGCTGCTCCTGTTTTAGGGCCTAATGTTGAGTCTGGTGGATATTGGTGTTAATTTTCCCTAAAATTGTCAAGGAGTGAAGGCTCTTTACCAAGATATAGTCTTAAAATATATTCTCTTGAGGGTTGTGAGAAAAGAACTGGAGGGGAGACTTTTAAGAGCTTAAAAGGGTTCTTTATTTTTCTTCAAACACACACAGACAGGCTCAGCTCTCTCTTTGGCTTCTGTTTTACTTATTCCTTTATGATGTTTACTGGACGACAGAAGAGTCATCGGTAAACTACATATTCCCCAGCCACTTGCTCATCCCTTCCACACCTTCCCCCCACTCCACCCTCAAGTCACAAAATGGTAATCAAATGTGCTCTTCCTACCAGAACCCCACACCAATCAATACAACCTCCCCACTGTGGAATATTCCATAACCAAAAATATATTGCATTGCACTTAGCAGATTGACCAACACACAATAGAGTGGAAAAGTTCAAGAAGCTTAATCAGGAATGTCTCTTGAAGCAATTTCTCGGTTTTAAATACAAGTTAAGTATGACTTGTATGTAAGTACAAGTTATTGGGCGCTGTAGACACTTTGCCAAGAAGACCCAAATTTTACCTCTCAACCAAGAGGAAACTGCTAGTGGGGTGTTGATTTAGCTTGTCAGCAACAACCCGGGAATTACCAAGGCACAGGACTACCATGACCTGAGAGCTTCTGGAACACTGGTGGAATTATTAGGACTGTTAAGCATGGTTTTGGGGCTGTTTTGCTTCTAGTTGAGCTTGTACACTGTACAATGTGGATGGAACAATGCAGAAGGCTACATCAGAATGCATTAGCATAACCTCAAAAAATCAGCGAGACAGTTGAAACTTGGACAAAACTGAGTTTTCCAACAGAACACACACAATTTGATACTGTATGTGTGTGTGTGTGTGTGAAAGCTAGACTTACCTTCATTGGAAATTTGTAGACTGCGCTTAAAAATCAGGTCCATATCAGGAAACAAATTTAATTGAACACTACTAATTCTGAGATTTAAAGCATCTGCAAAAGGAGAAACTTGCTTGAAGATATTAGGTGTGCTGTATGTGCAGTTTTGACCCTGCGTTGAATTCAGAGAAACACAGATAAATTTAACTTTATACTACAAATTCTTGGTGTTGTACAATAATTTGCGCAAGACAAATGATCAGGACAAATAATTCAAGCCCAATATTGCAGTGACATATTCACGATGAGTGTATGTCGACATCTGACTACAACTGTCCAGTATTTGTTACCTTTCACTCGCCTGGTTGCCATCTGTCACTTAATAGGGGAAATCTAGCCAGTGGCAGAGATCTGGTAATTTTGAACCACAAGGTACAAATCTAAAATCACTTATTTAAGGGGTTTGGTGGTTTACCTTCTAAATGCATCTGCCTTTAATAAAGAACTCATTTAGAATCCCTTTAGGATCTCAGACTGGCCATTAAATGAACCCATAAATACAAAGGATTTAAATCGTTGGTGCAAGATTGATTGTTGTCTATATTTATTTGTCATTTTAGCTTTTTTGTTTAGTCTGTTGCACTAATAGAGCTGTAATAAACCTCCAGGTACTGTAATAAAAACCCAGGTGTTCAAAACTTTCAAATGCCAGTTCATCATTCATCATCATTACAATCACTCGATATATATCTCTTGGTACAGACCTGTGTTTATGTGGAATTCTGATATTTTCTGTGTTCCAGTATTCTGTCATGTTGCATTTTGTTGCTCCCTGTCTAAAATTCTGTTCGGTTCCAGACGGTTGTCAATTTCCACATTTCTGTCACATTCTATATTTCTGTGGCCACTCAAAACCAGCTGTAATGTCTGCATGGTGTGTCTGCAAAAAAAAGAAGTACACAGTGACAGTAAAGAGGAGAGTGTGATGGAAGAAGTGTCATCAGATTCTTGTTTTCTTTTAACTTTCTCCATGCTATTTCCTCCAGGGTAAAGTATGTGTCAGGTGCAGGGAAAGAGTAAAAGAATCAGACCGTGACAGAATGATCCTAGAGGAAAAAAGATGGGAAAAATACAGAAAGAAAAAGTACTTGTAGGTCAAAATCACCTCTTTCTTTTTTCATTCTTGCTTTCTTACCCTGTTTCACTTTTTCTCTCATTGTAGGACAAAAGATTGGGGCCTGGCAGTGTGGGTGTCAGGTGATGTGTGACGGGCTTAAATTAAAGATGACATAATGAAGGGGCCAGTGTTGGGGATCTAGAGAAGTAGGGGGCCATGCAGGATGGGCAATCCAGACGAGGGCACAGCATGCCGGGCAGCGGTAAAGCTCACTTATGGCCCCTCCAGATGGTACACGTTAGCGAACCATGCTAATGAAACGCAGGCTGACGTCAGGCTCAACACCCTCCCATTGTTATGCTGTTTAATTTGTTATAATATTTGCCTTACAAATGAGAGGATGGAGAGATGAGAGGCCGGACAAGGGGCAAGTGCTGGTGTAGAGGTTTAGCTTCAGTTTTCCTTCAAATTGAGCAGTGTGCAGCAAGACTTATTCCTAAAGCCATAGGTTGAAAAAAAAGGATTGAGGTTCTTCTACCTCTGTAAGCTTAATGAGTGTAGCATACAGTCTGCTTCATAAGTAGAAGCTCAAAATATTGACAGCGTAATGCCTTAAAAGTCCTGCTTTAAAGAATGCTGTTGTAAAGTTAGGGAGTCATAGATCGTGAAGTGTGAAAAGGGGTTTGGGAAAATGGGCAAAAGGGATGAGAAAGAAAAGACAATGCCATGCAACTGTGTCGGAACTGGGCTGTTCACTAGAAGTCCAGTCTAACAAAGAGGGTAAGAGCTACAAAGGCAGCCGTCAGGCTTGACCACTCTTGCATGTATCCACACACATCCATGCTCACCCACAATGTTTAGTTTTTCAATGGGCCTGCCTACTCACCCCTAAACACACTCCCTCTTTCATTTTTCTTCAGCAACAGGTCCATTCATTCGCTTCTCTCCTCAGACTCTCCTCTCTGGACCAGCTCAAAGAATGCTTTTGTTTTTCCATAGACAAATGTACTGTAGCATTAAGTACCACCTGCAAAGTTGGCAAAGCTGAGATAGGGAGAGAGAGAGAGAGAGAGAGAGAGAGAGAGAGAGAGAGAGAGAAAGAGAGAGAGACAGATGGAGAGGAAAGCAGCGAAGAAGTGATATGGTAGAGAGGCAAGTTGATATATGATGGGGAGAACCATAAAGAAGAATGGATAGATAACAACAACAACAATCAAACAAAAATCTGAAAATAATATATGATCAGAGGTTTTGACTTAGAAACTTGAAGACTTGTCCTTGCTCTCTCTTTCTCTGATGGGGTGATTGTAAGGTGACTTACAGGAGTGAGTAATAAGAGTAAGTGTTGCCAGAGTAATTACATAGCACATTAAAGACTTTTATAAACATTAGCATTCCTCCTCTTCCCAGTGAGATGGCTAGCTTACAAACAACCAAAAAAAAATCACTGCAAGATAAATGAATGGGCAGAAAAAGAGGAGTATTATGTAACAAATGGATGAACAGAGAACAGGTGGATAGATGTGGGTGATTCCAACTCACATTTGAAAAATGAAAAAAATGAAGGGATAGGATAATGAACAAGGGGAGAAGAAGACGAAAAAGAAAGCATGAAAAAAAATGACATCCACGATTCAGAATCCAACAAAAACCACATCTGGTTTCCTCATCAAGAGGGATCCAGCCCATGGAATGCAGGACGCATGGCCCTGACCTCATATTCTAAATATACATAGTCATACCATACATCTTCCAGAGGCACATGCCCTAACCCTTCCAGCCCATGCCAATCTACCACCGATTGCCTTCATATAGACATGCAAAACACGCAGAGCATAAATAGAAACAACAAGAAAATACCCTTAACACAAGAATAATTTAGTGGATTCTATGATAGCAAGAAAGACCTGGATATATAGTTGTATAGAATAAATTATTTGCTCAAATTGTATTTAAAAGGTTCAGGTTTTCTAAATAGTTTCTACTTGGAATCTTTTCTCAAAGGGAAAGCCTCTGTTATAGGGTCCTACATAAAATATTTAAAGGTTCCACCCTTTGGGTGCTAGATGGAACTTTTTATATGTAGGAAGAGGAGAGGCCGAAAAAGTTTAAGTGAAGGATGGACCCTCTGCCTTCATTCTTGTTCCAACCATAGCGTGCGTTACTGAGCAAAACATGCTTGCTTTATTTTTCGTTACCCAGGTGCTGCAAAGGACAAATTCCATAGCTTGCTGCTGCAGCGCAATACAATGATCTCAGTTTGGTATTTCTGCCAATATGCTTTTATTCAGAGCCAGTTAGCTGTTCAAAAACAATGCCTGCTGTTAATTACTCAATTACACAATCATTCTCCCAGCCTTGTATAGATTTTTAGACACTGGACATGAAATGGCCCTTTCTCATTTTAGCTTCTTCCAAAGTGACCCCAACCCTTCACAACAAAGCCAAAAGTTTTGGCTGGAGTGCCATACCTGTTAGTAATTGCTGGCAAAGTAAAAAAATGTTCTCGTTCATTTAGACAAGTTCATTTGGCTTGTCAGTGATTTCGTTGAATGTTCTGAAGCCAGCTGCAAACATTACACTTTGAAAGAACAAGAACCATCAAGTCAGAGTGCCAAGGAATGCTAAGGATTAATTTACTACCACGTGCATATGTTGAACTTCTTAAGAAGAAGTTCATATGAACGCTATGACGTATCACAAATAAACCAGCCAATCTGTCCCTCTTGCAGCAGATCATTTTGGCAGATGATTGGTTAAAGAAATTGGTCCCAGAATGCACAGGCATGGTTGTGATTAAAACCCTGAAAAGAAACTCATATTTTGAGTGCAATCCCACTTGTCAAGACATACAGTTTGTTTAACGAATACCAAACCAACACATCAAGCACAGTGGTGTTTCTTAAGAATTGATTGGCTGAGGGCCTGACAAACTGAATTGCATATACTACCAAATAGGAGACCTTACTGGAATATTTTGAGGCCTGGAGGAAGGTGCTGTTACCAATGACTTCCAATTTAGCCACAGTAAACCTGAGACCTTGGCATATTTAGTCAAACTATTACCTATATTCTGCCTTAAAAGTTTAGGAACAGATGGTTCTACACCAAACAGGGGTTGGCTGTTGTTTGCAATTATATCGGCCAGGTGGAGAACTTACTTCAGTGAGAGCAAATTAAAAAACTAATGCCAAATGGTACTGCTTAGTTTTCACTTTACATAGGAGAGAATACAAACCGTTGAATATAACTGGTGGCACTCCAAATGTGCCTGTTGAAGTTATCATTTTAAACAATTCTCTATTTCTTTTAACAAGAAATATAGTTTGCGAAATGAGAAAAGCAAAGTTATTTCTCATCTTGTGTGTCCCTTGAGTCCATGAGACAGCTGTGATGGATTCCAAACATGAAGCAACACTCACTCACTTTCCCAGGATTATTCTCAGAGCTTGAGGGCTGACACCCCACCACCAACATCGTTGTTAATAAAAACAATATTTAATTTCTTCTTCTTTCTCTATTCCTCTTTTTCTCTTGCTCATACCTCCTTCATCTCTCCATACACACACACACACACACACACACACACACACATACGGGTGTGAGCATTGCACACTAATTAGTTCCTGTCCTGTTTATCACACATCTGTCCATGCTCATGCTACAAGTGTCTAACAGGTTCTCATTTCAAAGAGCCGTGTTGAACAAATTCCGCCAGAGCCCATCATCAAAGACACTTAATAAAGTCTCATAAATTTACAGGTTGGTTTAAATTTAGAGCCTTGTTGATAAAAAAGGTTCCATTGAAGATAATGACTTTATTAAAAGACGTGCCGTGCTACAACAGACGTTTTATCAAGTGCTAATAAGAACCATAAGACTGGAGCCCTGAAATGTAATCATCGCTGCACTAGCCAACAGGCTTACACACTCACAGACCATTAAAACCACAGAAACAGGGGCTGGAATAATTTGATCATTCCTGATATAATAAAGACTTACTGGAATGAAAAAAAATTGTTAATGAAGGCACTACCAATAAATAACTGAAGTATGTGTTTTGTTTATGATTCGTTGTGGTTTTCTATGATATCACCACTTATTTCATTTTCAGGAAAATGGTTTATTGTCTTTTAGGTTGATCCATATTATGCAAGCAACATTCACTGCAAGTATACACTGCACATGCTCACCAATACATCATAGAGCATTACACATTTACATACTGAAGAAATGTATGATAGTAAAT
Organism: Dolichallabes microphthalmus; assembly: GCA_026413445.1. Taxonomy (NCBI): domain Eukaryota; kingdom Metazoa; phylum Chordata; class Actinopteri; order Siluriformes; family Clariidae; genus Dolichallabes; species Dolichallabes microphthalmus. The sequence continues at coordinate 5,132,283 of JAOTQY010000010.1, forward strand.
CCACTAACCAGCATGCTGTTTGGAAGTTGGAGGAAACTGCTGTCACACAACCACAGGAAAAAAAAACCCCAGCTCAAGAAGGATCATGGTTGAACCCCAAAGCCCAATATGGTTGGTTTGGAGCACAAAATTCATGAGTAGTTCAATTACATTGTAAACGTCTGAAATTCTATAATAATCTACAACATTTACCAAGCTGTGTGTATCAGAACAAAACCTTAATTAACCTAATGATATGAAAAATATATGGCTTTCTGTGGTCAGTCAGTCAGTCATCTTCTATACCGCTTTATCCTGTTCAGGGTCGCGGGGGGCCTGTGGTGATATTCTAAAATAAGAAGCCTTTCTGTGCGCCAGTGGATCACTGTCGCTCAGTCACTAGGTGATTTGGCTATGCTAAATTACCCATGGATGTGAAAGTACGGGTGCATGGTGGCTTGTTATGGACTGGTGTCCCAACCAGGATACACTCCTGCCTCACACATAGTATGCCTGGGTTTGGCTCTGGATCTACCACGATGCTGACGAGAAAAAAGGTAAACACATGATATGAATGAATCATACATTTTTTAAACTAAAACACATCTTATACCTGTGTAATCAGGGGTCTGGTCTCTGTCTGGCAAAATCAGCATGAGATCATTTGACAGCATTTGCAAAATCTTGTGTGAAACATATGTGAGCAGTTACATGACAATAGAAAATGGAAGCCTGGAAACAAGCCCATCATTTTTCACTGTGTGGTGACAGTATGGTGTTGTAGCAGTGCAGAATAGCACACACCACATGCACACGCCACGCACATGTGCCTAGGAGCGGTTCAAAACATCTGCAGCTGGTGGGCCACAGCCAGACTCAGGTCCTGTTAACACTGTGACCTTCTGCTAAGCCCTACAGCAGACCTGACATAAATACCAGCATTAAAACACAGCAGGGCTAGATTGTGTGTGTGTGTGTGTGTGTGTGTGTGTGTGTGTGTGTGTGTGTGTGTGTGTGTGTGTGTGTGTGTGTTCGTGGGTGTGGGACAACCCAATGTGTGAGAAAGACAGCTTTGGGGCCTTGGAACATACATATATAACACACATACAATCACACATACAATCACACACACACACACACACACACACAGACACACAGCTACAGCAGCCACAGAGGCAACTCTTAGGTCTTTGGCTGGACCTGTATTGACGTGGGGTGATGGATGTTAATTGCGGGACCGAATGGCTGTATTGAACAGGCTTCAGAAAGCGCCTGCAGAGCTGGACCCAGAGCAGGGGAGAGAGAGAGGGAGAAAGCAAAAGAGAGAGGGAGCATGTAAAAGTGAGAGAGAGCCAGATGCATAGCCAAGAAGGACTCAACAACTGACACCTCTCGCACCACTGCCCAATGCAATGCAAGCCATCACAAACAAAGACAATACTGGCTGCACTCATGATTATGTGTGTGCGTTTAAGGGGAGAGACAGAGAGAGAGCGACAGAGAGAGAGAGAGAGAGTATGTGTGTATGTGTGTAAATGTCTCAGCCAAAGATCAATAGCCCGAAGCTGCAAAAGCAAAGACATGGGCAATCAATACTCAGGCCACAAGCAGCGTGAAAAGGCCAAAGGAGGGAGAGAAAAAAGACATGAGGAATTAAAGAGACAGAGCAAAATGGCAGAAAAAAATGAATGAGAAACAGAATGGGGTCAAATGAAGTAATTTGACTAAAAAGACAAAAGAAATACAGCTGATGTGCTTGAACTTGTGAACTTGTGGATGATTCCACAGATTGATTGTCTTTTGATTCAATTTCTAAGGTCTGCATTAACAGAGGCTCTTTTGTTGTTACTATATCACTTGTAAGTTTAAGTCAAATTAAGTCATTACTTTGATAGCTTTTTGTGTGCATAGTAAATATATGTTTTTTTTTGTATAAATGTATACGAAGTACATAAATAGAATAAACACAAAAATTTGAATGGTTTACTGCAGTTAAAGTGTCATAAGTATTAGAGGCTCAGCGGGTCATGTGGTGTGGTTTCCTAGTTCCGTCTAGTGCTCTGGTTACCGTCTGAATGAAGTTTCTTTGCATGTTCTTTTGTGTCTGCTCTAGGTTCTCCAGTTTCCTCCACAATAAATAAATTGATCTCTGTGTGTGTCTGTGTGTAGGATGGGTGCACATGGTGGACTGTGACGAACTACTGTAGGTGTATTCCCGCCTCATGCCCAGTGTTTAAATGATCTTGACCAGGATTAACATTTGTTGAAGATAATTAATGAGAAGGCTATTGTATTTATTAGTTCTTCTCAATCCTACTCATAGATTCTGTTTTTTTCAGTGTTCTGGTCTCCCAGTTCTGCATTTTTGTTTTACATTACATTTTGATCTTCACATTGAGGCAGTTTTTCTTTTCTTTTTTTTTTGCAACAGACTCTACTGTATACAGTATGTGGGACTGCACTCCCATGCAATGCCCCCTAGTGAAGACTACTACAGTAAGTAGTAACTAAGGTGGATGGACAGCTGGAACCTGAACCTGATTGATGCTGAAAGGAGTCCACGGCGAAACTCCTTGCATGTTAGATGAATTTATGTTGGACTTTATTTCCCTCATTTTCTTCCTTTGACAAACAGCTTTCCATCCAACAGCAAATTCTTCATAAGCTGCAACAGGTCAGGCAAGGAGCAGCCATGTCACAAGGAAGAGGATGATGCAGTACATATGAGTAAAGAAGAACACTGGAGACACTTTTTGTAATTCGCTATCCACTGACATAAGTTATCTGCTGTCCCTGATGGAGTGCTATTAATAACCAGTAACACCACACACACACACACTATCCTTACTTTCTTGGGATGAAATACCCCTCACGCAGCACTTAAACAATTGTGTCGGAGTGTATGTGCGAGAGAGTGTGAGAAAGACAGAAAGAAGAGTGGGAAAGGGAGGGAGAGTGAGTGTGTTGGCTTCGCTGACCGTCTGCGGTTCTGTCGCGGTAAGGGGGAGATGGAGGTGGTGGTGGAAGGGGGGCAGAGCGGGCGTTGCTGCCGAATTCCCTGAGAAATGTTCCTTTTGGAGCCGACCCTGTGCTTACAAACCTCGCACTCCCTTTTCAAACTCTCCTCTCTTCACTTCCACTGTTATGAAACGCAGGATCCTAAACGCATCACTCTTTCAAAAAGCACTAAAAGTTCCTGTGCGCAAAGAAACTTTTTTTTTAAAAACACATATATACCTTAATACACCGCATCCTGGAGCACTGCATGTTTGCTTTGTGGCGTTTTCTATGCGCCAGCATCCTTTTGTCAGGAGCTTGTTAATGAGCTGATGAACTGAGTCAGGTGTGCTCGAGCTGAGCAGGGACACATTATAATGTGCAGTTAATGGGGACTTCGAGAGTAGGGTGTGCGAAAATTCAGTCGTAGAAGAGAATAGGTGAGATGCAGGCAACGATTCCCTTGGGTCTTGTTGTCTCGGTTTCTACCCTGGTGGTAATAGAGACATGAACTGCGCACGGGTCCCGTTGGGGAAGGTGCTAAAACTGCACTCACACCGCGCCCTCAGTTACTTACGCACTACACACACACACACACACACGAGTGTATTTTTGCTCGCAGTCAGTCGGCATCTCAGCGCACGGATCCGATAAAATCAAGCGCGTCTGGGAGAGAGGCACAGTGAGTGCGTCTGGGAGTGAGAGAGAGAGAGAGAGAGAGAAGGGGGTTGGGGATTGTAAGGGAGGGTGGACTGATCCGCTGCTAAAATCTTGTTCTTGTGTTTTCATTCTCAGAGTGAGTTTTCAGCTCTGGACGAAGAGCAGCGTCTGGTCTGCAGGGGGAATGTACAGAGAAACCACCTTTTCCTCTCCTCTTTCCCAGTGCGTATTTTCCCAACGTTTTTTGTTTTATTTTTTCACATGAGGGGCAGAAGACGAGAAGGAAGGTGGTACAGCTCGGGCTTCACTCTGTCACTCTGCTTAAGTGGATGTCTCTGCACAGAAGGATCGTGTTATCTTTTCTTTTGGAAGGCAGACATTTGCAACTGCTGCTTAGTGGAGCCGCAAACTTTTTTCCTGCTTAAAGACAAATAATTTAAAAGCTTGGATTCCTGGCTACCCCCCTTCTTCAAAATTTTTAGATGATGTCATTGCACTGCGTTTTTTGGCCAGAGCTTCAAGAGACCCTCAGCCGGGCAGAGAGCGTGGTGAACTCCGGAAAATCAGGTGCAGAGCCACTGTGCTGAGTCCCGCGGGTGGATAGATCTGCCACGCGCATCTGCCCTCTTGCTCTCCTTCCATCATCTGAGCTGGACCAGACCATACCCTGCGCCGACTCCAGCACTTCTTCTTCTTATTGGACCCCTCGCAGCCATGACCAGAGCTGACTGGAGGCGCTTGAAGTGCCCCGCGCCACGCGCAAATCTTATCCGCACCGGCCCGTCAGTCCGAGTCCCTCTTCACATCTCTGCGTGTCCATGCCCGTCAACGGAACTCTTGTGTCATGTTTGTTCCGGAAGCTTTCACATTTAAAAGGGCCACAAGACCTTTGAGGAAGTGGCTGTGAGAATTGTAACGGAATCCTAGATTCATTTCGCGCGCTTTCCCCTTGGGTGATCCTGAGACCGGAAGTAGAGCGAGGACGCCCGGTAAACTTGGCTTCACCTGTTACCCGTAACCATTATAGAATACCAGCTGTTATGGCCTAACCCCCCCACTCCTGCTCTCCTCCTCCCGTCAGTTCTGCCCCGCCCCCGAGCCGTTACCAAGCGCGCAAGCAACAGCCGCCGTTACAGCCGCTCCCGGTGGCACGCTCTCCGCGCACTCCTCATTGACACACACACGGGCGCGCGCGCGCACGCACGCCCACACACACATACACACGTCCGCACACACCTCCTTCCAAGGAGGAAGCTATGCGCGCCGCCCGGTGCCGGCGGGAGCGTCCGCTGACCTTGTGACCTTTCCGTCGGGATTGGAACGTGAACTTTGGCGGACCTGAAGGCGACCCGGCGTTCGTTTGCTTTCCAAGACGCACGGAGCGACTCGGCCGGACGCAGGGAGCGATGTGGTCCTTCCTCTCTACCCTGGCTGTCTTGTAAGTCATTAATTACTTAATGCTGAACTCCTGCACATGCGTGTTAATGTAAGCCATTTCCTGTCAACTGTAACGCGTAAAATATTTACTCTATAAAAACAGAAGCTATGCGGAATTACGCATTTGCTTCACGCTTCACTTCCCATGACTAACTGTGAGTCTTTCATAAATAATCACGAAATGCAAAAAATGACATCACCCCTAAGGGTTGCCATGGTCACGGATGTCAATCAGGCATGCTCTCAGGTAAGCGTGTCACATCAAAAGAGAACAAACTGCAGAATTTCTGCAGTGTTCTTCCAAAGTCTGACTACAAACCATATTTGACATTCTTCAATTTGTCCTTTCTCTTTTTTGACACATGACAGTTCATCTTGAGATGATTGTCATTTTTTGGGGCAACCTGCACACAGGCTGACTGCTCTCCAGCTTTCCCTCTTCACAAAACCAACACTTTATTTAATAATACAACTAACTGGAATAGAATTGGCACCTTATCGTCTGTATGGCATAAAAGAAGTCAAGAAATTGAGTATGCACATCCCCTTGGAAGACTGACACACATAGCACATGAGGACAGGTTCTAGAAATTACAGCAGCTTTAAAATGTATTAGCTGAGCATTTAAAAGTTCAGTCTCATGATGGGAAAAGGGCTTTTTGGGGGGAGTTAGGCAAAAAAAAAAAACATTCCACAGAGATGATCTAATAGAATGCTGTTTAGATTTGTATTTATAAAAGTGGCTCTTTGAGTGCTGCCCTCACCGCTGAAGAAAGATGAAGCCCTGTGAAGTATCAGGATCAGGTGTAGAAGTAATTTTGTGATTATGCACATATGCATATTTTTAAGAGCGCAAAGTCTACAAATGTCAATATGAAGTGTTTGTGTTTCTCATCTAAACCTTAACCACTAAACCTTACCACATGTGCAGTGCTCAATTCTGCACAGTCTGAGAGAGGTGCAATAGGATCCATCTATTTCAATTGAACTCTTGTATTTCATCACCCTCAAGTCTCTTGTGTGCAGTCCAGAACCAACTGCTTCCTCCGGGCCCTTGGCCCCGGCCTGTCTCACAGATGTGAAAGGTGCACTGTGTAATGTGGCAGTAACACTACATTGCAAGCTGATTAGCTGGTTTGTGTTCTTGCCATACCGCTTAAGCCGAGACAGTTAGTCAAAACTTGTGCTAGACAATGAACTCTGCTTGAAAGGCACACAGGGAAGAGGTTTATGGTGATTTGGGATAGAACTCCACTTTCCACACTTAAACACCTTTAGGACAAATCCTGTCTCAGGTCTGATGATGTCACTCCGCCTTGCTTGTCTTGGCTCACGACCACACAGTGCTGTAAAGTAAGAGCTCCCAGCTACTCCCCCCCCCCCCCCCCCCCCACACTCCCTCCAGTTGGCTTCAGGGTGGATGCGGTTTTGGAGGGATAGGGGGAATCCGAAGTTGCAGCTAAAAGGGTTTTTTCCCTCTCTTCTCATTTTCTGTTCTTTTTGAGCTTTCTTCCTCGCTCAGCGTAACTGTGTTGTTTGAACAGCTGAGAATTCTTACCAAGCTCTGAGCCATTTTCACCTGCACTGCCAGCGCTGGCATGTAGATGAAGCATGCATACATCACAGCAGGCAGTCAGTGCTCATATGTCTGCTAGCAGGATGCATAAATATGGAGATAGCATGCCTGAATGCACATATCAATAACACCCCATGAACAGCAGCCAGCAGCCATACAGTTAATGTGCACTGACTATGCACTGTAAAACTTCACAGCTTCACAGTTTAACAATACTTTGCATTTAAAAGTGATACAGTCTGGAGGTAAGGCATGCTGAGATACCTGCATAGGGATACCAGGGACCTAGAGATAGGGTGCCAAATATTTATGGGCATTTATAGAAGATGTATGGACATTAAATATAAATTTTATTATTGATTCCGTTGTAAACACAGTAATAAGAAGCCACTTAGCTGCCATACTGTTGTTTTCTTTCTTTGCTGTTATATCTGTTGTGGTCTATAGATGTAATCTTTTAGACAGTACTTCATGGGAGAAGAGAGCAATACCTCTGTCATCTATCTAGGTATCTAACAGGTTTATCTATGGTTTTGAAGCATCTGATTATTTTTAATCCTAGAAGTTCATATTGGACATATTAATAAAGAATTGTCTCAATTAATGCATCTTTATTATATTTAAATGTTTTCATATGGCAATATGGCACACTGGACTAAAAATTCTACAAGATTTCATGCACATTCATAACTTGGCTGCTTTACATTTAGTGGTGAGCAAATGTGTATGTCCTGTGATTTTTTTTTTTTTACAGTTACATTTCTGTATTTCCAGCCTAATAAGTTCCAGCCCCTTGCTTTTAATGATTGTGCATGGTTTGGTTCTTAAATTTTTAGCTGCAAGCAGTCAGCTTACATTCTACATACTTTTTGTGAAGCTGCTTTGAGACAGTGACCATTGTTAAAAGCGCTATACTGTATAAATAAAATTGAATTGAATCGAATACTTAGATGTGTTAGTCATCTAACTTATGGACTTATCTGTAAATGTACATGCCTTTAATTTGAGCCTACAGGAAGCAGTAGTTAACCAGACAGCATGGATCAATGCAGTAGTAGAATGCGTACAGTGCATAGGTCATGACCTGTATATACAGGTGTAAGGTTAGCACCCAAAACCACTGCATTCCTCTTCACAAGTATAGACCTGGTCAGCAGATGTAGGCAATGACTTCAAGCACCTGGCCGACACACTTCACTACCCGTGTAGCCTGTATCTACAGGTGCACAGTTAGCACACACAGGTGCAGAAAAACCACAGACACACAGTCAGCCTGCCAGCAAATACCACTGCTCACTCCATATGCACTGACCCCAAGCTGGTACATTCCCAGTGTGCACACATGTTGAACCAGTCTGTTCGGATATAACAATACTATGCACAGCTTATGACCCAAGGCGTTCGTTCTAGACCATTTTGCAGAAGGAAGACAGCCAATGAGGAATACAAAGACGACCACCCTGTGAAAAAAGGATGATAGCCAGTAAGATATACAGAGACATAAAGCCAGTGCTGTTCAACCCCATTGGCAGTTTGCAGTTATGCATGGCCAATAAAGGTATTCCCATAGACGGAGTGCAAACACACATTGGGCCAGTATGGGATGGCATGAGGACAGTATGAATCAGACAGGTTATGGAAAGAGACGATGAGACAAAGTCATGTCATTCAGATGATTTTCCAGCAGCGCAACTTTAACATCTGAGGCATCCTTCTCCCTTGCTTATGCGCCCTCATTTTGACTTCCTCTTACTAATGAGGCTCTACAACCAAATTGCTCTGTCTATTTCTCTTTCTGTCTGTCTCTGTTTCAGGATGGGAGTCCTAAGATTCAACCAAAACTTTCAAAAACATTTTTAACGATTTTTATGGCAACAGTTAGTTTGATTGACACTGTAGTTAGAGCTGTCACTGCAGTGGATTGGCCATATTTAAATATTCTGAAAATCTAATTGAGACAACCTGTATTGAATTGAACATATGTCAGACAGGCATTATTAAGTTTGTCACATTTATTTGGTCTTCAGTGGTCTGTGGGCTAGTTTTGTATGACCTCGGTTAAGAGAAAGACAGAGAGAGTTTAATTTTTGTTACTTTTAATTGAGTATGGAGCTTTTTGGAAGACCCAATTATAGAGACAGTCAATGCAAGTTTTTCAGTGTTTGTGTGTGTCTGTGTGTCTTCCTTTCTTTTGTTATCCACTACAAAATAAGATAAAATATTCCGATAAGGTAATTGTAAATAAAGTTGGCATAGGAGATAACGTTAAATTGGATACACCTTGTCGTCGTAAAGATAAATATTGTCAAGCGTAGTTGAAGTTGTGAGGGATTTGTTGTATCATGAACAAAAGAAGAAAAGCTTTGGCTATGGTTACAGCAAAAAGTAAAAGTAGTTACACATATTTTTGTTGTTGTTCCAAATCCCTTTCAGATCAAAATTTTCAGATGGGATTGTCCTCTTGGTCAGATGGAATTGTTTAAGGTTCAATTGAATAATGGACTATTTTTAAAATTGCAGAGTAGTAAAAATAGCCCAGCTGTTACAGAGACTAGAGATATGAAAAACTGTGGATATTCCAGTAAAGTGGTTCTTTGGGTAGAATGGGAAAGTATTTCCGTATGTCTGTGTGTGTATGTTGTATGGCCTACAGTGATATGTCAAGTGTAACATGTGAACACCTGCTTTCTTTTTTTTTTCCTTTTTTGTTTTGGAGATTACAGATTAATTACCAATGATCAGTATAATGGAATATGTTTTTTTTTCTTCTTTTTTTTTGATGTGGTAAGACAAAGTGTATAAAAGGGCTATGAATGTGTGTTCTGTGTGTGTGTAAAGAAATATCAGATGTGAAGAGAGATGACTTGTGTGTGCATGTTCCTAATTACAGTTATATGTACTGTATGGGAGTCTGAGTGTGTGTTCAGCATCTGTGTGTCTGCTTTGCTGCAGCTGCCAGCTGCCGACACTGTTTCTCTGTCTTTATTTTTCCTCATTCTGTTTCTCGCTCTCATATCTCTTCGTGGCTGGGACAGCATGGGGGAGTCTTCCCATTCTCCTAACACCAGACAGGGAAACGAGAGAGGAAGGGAGAGCAAGAAAAGAGGATTTAAAAATGACAAGATGAGAAACACTCCCTCAATTCTTTTCATATCTTTTCCATTATGCTTATTTTTTGGGACGCCTTCACATGTTTTTCATCCGACTGAATGGTAGTGATGTAATAATGAGGTGTGAGGTCTCAGGATGTAAACAAGGAACCAGGTCCAGTTGAATCATTCCTGAATAAATCATTGGCTTATCGTGTTCACAGAAATATCATTAATTTTGTTGTGAAGCCACAACTCGGCCAAAATTCAAAGAGATTTTGCCGTAATAGAGAAGTGTAATTACTAGGAATCTTAGTGTTAACTGCTTTGTGACCTGTTACATTAGTAATCAGTAACTGAATGCATAGATATGAGTGCGACAGAAGGATTGGAGTTCCATTAATGCTGGAACTAGAGGGCTACTTAAGGACATCCACAATAGACTCCACTCTGAATATAGTATTCATTGACACTCACTCAGATACAGTACCAGTCAACAGTTTGGATTTATTTTCTACATTCTAGAACAATACTGTTTCAAAACTATGAAATAATACATATGGCGTGAAGTAATTAAACAACAACAACTATTAGTTTTTATTTTAAGATATAACTGTCAGCATTTGCAAAACCCATCGAGCACCATGATGAAAATGGTTCTCATGAAGACTATCCCAGGAAAGCAAGACCAGAATTTACCTCTGCTGCAAAGGAGAAGTTCATTTAGAGATACCAGCCTCAAAATCACCAATTAACAGCACCTCAGATTAAAGTCATTATAAAGTCTTTATAGAGCATAAGTAGCAGACACATCTCAATATCAACTGTTAAAAGGAGATTATTGCATATTTTGAATCTCCTTATTGTTTTACACTGTATAAAGAAATAAAAATCAGGAAGGGCCATGGAATTAGAAGGTGTGTCCAAACTTGACTGCTAGTGTAGTGCATATACAGCCAACAGCATGGTATGCATGCAGTGGTTACTAATCCAAATCAGGGCCTATCTGCACTCTGGTTTAGTACCTCTGTCCATTTGCCATCATATAACCATAAATCGGGAGTGTAGCAGGAGATGTTTGGAATATATTATAGAGTGGTGACATAATTTCTCTTATGACTCTAATCTTACTAGTCAACACCAGTAACAGAAGCAAAACTGGAATATTGTTCGGTCCGATTTAAATACTACACAGCATTTGATTTAATTTATAGACAAATAGAATAAGAAAAATTGAGCTTTCTGTATTTTTCATTAAATATCATAGGAATATTTTCAGACACTACTGACCATGGCTATACTGCACTGCCTGGTAGAACTTCACTAGAAGTTGTATAATTCATAGTTTTCTGTTAAGAAGAGTAATCAAATTCATAAAATGAACGAAGTTCTTGTTTATGTCCATTGGCAATAGAAATAATGACAAAATAGATGGATTACTGATTTGCTGCTACACCATGCTAACAATGTAAAAAAGAAAACTATATTTTAAAAAAGCATACAAGGTCAGGCATCATTTGTAAGAAGTAAAAAATTAAATGATGAAAGAACTTGTCAGCTTGTTTCCTGCTCTGTTTTTAGTGTATTTCCACCAGAGGTACCGGAATGAATTTTATGCTGCTTTTGAGTAATCTCATCACTCATACATTTCTGAAGCCTGACAAAAAATTAAATAAATAAATGTAAAAAATTATTCCTAACTCAGCATTTCTACAGGGAAAGTTTGGATTTCAACAGAACATCTCTTCAACCCTGTGCTTATCAAGTATATATATTTTTTGTCTTTGTCTTTTAACTGAACTTCCTCAAACTTTATTTAGCTCAATCAACATACAGATGTATTAGCTTGTTAAAGCTACAACTGACTAAACTGTTCAGTGTATTGAGGAGGCAACCCATCACAGGCAGCTTTCTAAATTACTGCAACATAAGACAGGCATGTAGACATCCATCCAAATCCAACTCAAATGCATTGAACTCAAAAATGACACTTCATCAAGTGGCAAGTTGAATACAGCATTGATTAAAAGAACCTTTTAAGTGTTTCTTTTGTGCAGACCATCAGTTTTTTGAAACATCTGAAAACTGAACATCTGATGGGACGGTGGTGTAGTGGATAGCGCCGTGGCCTAGGCCTTCGAGGGTTGAGGCTTCGTTTCTTGCCATGGGTCTATTTGCACGTGGTTTACGTGTTTTCCCAGTGCTTGGCCGGTTTTCTCCTGGTACTTAAGTTTCCTCCCACAGTCCGAAGACATGCAGATTAGTCTAATTGGTGTGTGTGTGTGTGCCCTGCTGTTACGACCCCCGGTCTAGGGTTCAGGGACGCAACAAAGAAAATAATAAAGATAATAATAATAAAGGAAAATACTC
>JAOTQY010000010.1:5144749-5157881 GCA_026413445.1 Dolichallabes microphthalmus
ATCTACAACCCAATAAACTATATACAAATAGCGGGAGGAACACGCCCATCCACGCTAACAAAGAAAGGAAAGAAACACAAGGAACTCAATAAACGGGGAAAGAGAGTTCAGGGCGCAACACACACAGACTCTCTCCCCCAAACAAACAAACAAAACACTAGTCACACACACCGTTCAAACAATCACTCACGCAAACACTCAACTCAATCAAACAATTCACTACAACCAACAACTCAACCAACAATCCAACACACTAATCACTCGGAGCACGGAAGTTACGAAAAGTAAGTCGCGCAATGTCCAGCTGTCGTCGGCCATCTTAAGAAGAGCTGCTGATGCAGGGCCAGCCAATCACGGCGCACGTCACGGCACACTCACTCGGGGCGGAGCTACGTCAAGGCGGGACTTCCTGTTAAGTGGGAGAGCAAGAGAGAGAGAAAGGGAGAGAGGGCGCGTACGCGCGCAGCAAGCGGCCACGCATGCGCACATACGTGCAAGACACACGCGCACGTAACACCTGCAAAGAATTTCCATTCCATCTACAAGAACCCCGCTTTGTGCCCAAAGTCTCCTGGGACAGGACAAGCAGTGTAGAAGAGAAAAGAATGAATACGTACTGTATGACAGTGTAATGATTGAATGATGTTAACTAAACATAAAAATGTTCAACCAATAATTCATTACAACAGCTTATGAAATGCTCACAATCTAGAAATCCATTCAGGTTCTCTGCAGTTTTTTCCCCAGTTGTGTTGCTCCTCTTTCCAAGAAAAGGTTCAGTTTGTGAAACATCTTGAGGACACACAGCAACTCTACCACTGCAGTGGTCTGGTCAGTTTATTATCACAACATTTCTGTCTGTGCTGACATCACACTCCCACACCACCCTGAAAGTGAGAAAGCATTTTTTTAAATGTATGTAGAATGAAAGTAGAGACGGGAGGGAGCTGGATAATATTGAGTTTTCAACTTTTGATTTGCTGATAACTGTGTGTAGAAAGATATAAAGAAAATAAAAAAGGGTCTGCCAAAGACAAGTGAAGTACATGACAGCAGGGGAAAGGAAAGAGGAAAAGGGAGGGGAAGTAGAAAAGTTCTTAGGCCTAGATTATTTGCAGAGAGTTGCCAGACGCAGGGCAGTGAGATTGTGCATTCACCCTCGGGTTTTCCTCTTGTAGGGGGCACTTAAACAAGACACACCCATCTCTGGAGTGTACTTACAGAGTACATAGCATTATGGAACATGTGTGCACACTCACACTTACAGCATACATAACACATCCCTGGAGCCTCGGCACACACACACACACACACACACACACACACACACACACACACACCTTTGGCACATATACTCTGATACACTTCATTAGAGCACACAATGCACCCTGCCCATGTCGAACCAGAGTCGATCTCAGCAGGAATCAGCCATGAAAGTAGATCTGGTATCAGATAATTCCTGATCTTCTTTGTGCTTAATTCATATGACTTTACTCTGATTTAGCTGTAAGACATGCTATTATACCAAGCAGAATTTAGAATGTTAGTTTTTAGACATTATTTACAATAACGGTGCAGTTATAATGCTGCTCTATTTGGGATCTGCTCTGACTTTGGACTGTCTCCTGTGTGTGTGTGCAAAAAGATTGCCTGACTCAGGAGGGGAAAGAGAGAGGAAAAAACAGACATTAGGACCCTGAAGACTAGGTCAGAGGACGCTTCCTTGCCGAGAGGCTGCTGTGTGAACAGTTCACTGGTTTGCATAAAAAATGTGATTCTTCAGCTAATATGGTTCTTTCTTGATGTAATGCATGGAGTGTACAATACACAGGAGCCTTACCAGTTATTGTTCTAAAAAAATACTGTTCTGTGACCTTAATATTACAACATAGAACATATGAGATAACTGTAAGTCGCTCTGGATAAGGGCGTCTGCCAAATGCTCTAAATGTAAATTTAAAATGTGCAATGAATGATAAAAAAAGACAACATTGCTCATGGCACCACAAACAAACAAACTACAGTAAGTCCCCTACATACTAATATTCAAATTACGAACTTTTGAAGCTACAAAAATGTGTTGATGCATGTGCGGCATACGTTGTCACGTATGTGCATCTCAGGATGTCTGAAAGCAAGCAGAAAAAGCAGCAGTGATGAAGCTGGCACTGCTAAGAAGTGCCAAGCAATAACGATGGAGACAAAAGTGAACATAATTGAGAGAATACAGCAAGGGGAAAAGATGGCAGACATTGTTCATGTTTGTTAACATGAATCTTTCAACCATTGGCATGATTCTAAAGAACAAGGACAAGACCATGGAATATGTTAGTTGTATACTGTGTATAACTAGTCGTGTTAGTATTCTAGTCCCTAGACAATGTTTGTTGGACTTACGAACAAATTGGACTTACGAACAAATTGGACTTATGAACAAGCTCTCAGAACGGAACTCGTTTGTATTTTGGGGACTTATTGTATTTACCTATTTACAAATCATTTTCATTAAAAAGTCTAATTATTGAGCAGTACACAAAGAAAGCAATCCTGGAACTTTTATTAATAAACTCAAGAAAATATTTGATGAATAAAGAAGTGTATAGATGGTGCTAACAATGCAGATAATTGCTTGATTTTAATGAACCATATCTGGTTAGTGTCAACCATATCTGGTTAGCTGAACTCGCCAGCAGCTGGAAGGTGAGGTGGAGAAATGTATCAAGTACAGGACAGTCGCTAATGCACAAAAAACATTGCTAAACATGTTGCCTAACTCTTTTGAAATGGTTTTCTATGTTGGCAACCATGCGTTGCAGGTAAAGAGAATGATCTTGGGCGATCAGGCAATCAAAATGCAGGAAATATTACTACCCTGAAGATGGTGCCTATGTGTAGAGTTGGAGGATGGGCTATGATTTTGCAAACTTGTCTAGCATGACAGGCGATGTCAGGCAACTTTCCTGGAATTATCTCATAACAGCCAGGAAGTTTAAATGGCATGTTCAAGCACATTTATGGACAAAAATGGAGAAAAAAGAGGGAATGTTTTTTCTCATATTTTGTCTGCGCACACCCACACCCACACCCACACACACACACATAGGAGACACATGTGACTGTCCAAAAACAATTTTAATTATGCATAATAGATGCTCTTTTTTGCATTTGCATGTAAATGTAAAATGTAATCTAGGCCTGTTTGTAGGAGGGGTTTCATTGTCTGTAAATTGTAAAATAACTTTATTGACCTTTTTAATATTAAATTAAATGTTCTTTGAGCCTTCTGACCAATCTATACGTCTTTTAATTATCATAATATAAAAGCAATTTGAAAATTTTGGTCACATTAATTCTGACCAATCTTTAGCTGTGATACATAATTTTCATCTTTTCATGTTGTTCTTAACATACAGAAAGGCACAGCATAATCATAATGTTCAGTGTTCTGTGCAATGCACATTTTTATGCATTTTGTACTGTAAGTTTGTAATTGAAATTTCAAAACATCTGGCTAGCTTTCTCTGTCTTTTTTTGTTTCAAAATCACTGAGCACACCTTTAAGGGATTTATTGGACTACATTTTTGATGTTTATATGGGATTTTTACAACAAATACCAGCTATGCTACTTCTCTTGTTCTCCTTCAAATATGCTTTCAACTATGCCTCTGACATCTGTTTTAGACAACCGCTGGACTCACGCCAAGAGTTGCTTTAAAGCTGTTGTCACAATTTTTGATGTTTCACACAAAACTGTTCGGCTCACGCACCCTGAAGAGAACCTGAAAGCAACTGCTAGTCTGGGCTGAAGGGCTCCTGGCAAGAGCTCGCTTCACCCTTGCTCTGAACTACCCCATTCGCTCTTTAAAGGCAGCACAAATGGTTCTTGCACAAAACACTGTCCAAGTTTCCATACAAATGTGAGCAATGCCTCAAATGTCAACTTTTCCCTCTCCCAAAGTGAGAAGATTAAAGATGGCAGACAGAGAAGGGAAAAGAGAACAGGGCACTATCCAAAATCAGGGCAAACTCCCTTCCCTCCCACCCACCTCCTGGGCTGTGGAGATGAATAAGGAGATTATCAGGCATTTAACATTCTGACGGATTCAGCATCCAGCGCACTGGGAGGTACAGAAGTAGTTATCTTATTTTTTTTTTATTTGTATAACTTTAGGATCTAGCCAAATGGTTTTAAGGCAGGATAACTAGAAGAGGTTAGGGATTAAAGAGAGTTTCCAAATTATTACAGGAGTCATTAGGGTGTGGCCCAAATAAACTATTGATGTATATATATATTTTCCCCCTTCTTTCCCCTTTCAGGTGTATCCAGATGATGCTGGTGATATGCAATCCTCTGCAAGTGAGTTGAATTTCTTGTGTGTGTTACAGTGCAGAATTCTTTAAATACTAAAGTTATTAGGCTATGCGACAAATATTAGATAAGCAAGTAAAACAAGTCATTTGTATATAGGGTTAAGGTATATATATTATTCGGCATGCAAAAAGGAAGCAGATGCAACATCAAAGTCCTGCTCTGTCCTGTCCTGTTCTGCACGATGCTCATTAAACATAGTAGATAATAAAAATAGATAATTGTCTTACAAAACTGCACAGATTGTACCTAAGGGTCCTCAAAGCATTGTCACACCAAATACTTACTTTGTTTTATTCTTGCCCTACAGCATTTATGTTTTACACATTTATTTGCTCATGGCACCACAAACAAACTATTTATATGTTAAAAAATTATTTCCATTAAGAATGCAAAGAAACTGAAGCAGTAATGAGTATTACACAAAGTAAACAATTGTGGACTATTGTTATTGACATTGTGCCCGCAGGTTTTACCCACTGGCCATGAGTCGACCATACCTGCTTATCTGAACTCACCAGCAGCAGTGTTGATGGAGAAACATATTTAGTACAGGACAGTCACTAATGCTTATAGAATTGCCAGATACGTTGTTTAACTCTTAAAATAATTTTGCTATGTTGCCAACACTGCTTTACAGATAATGTGGCTGACACCCACTACATTAAGAAATATCTGATTAGAAACAGAATCCCATGAATCAAAATATGTAACTTAAAAGTTAGGTATAGTAAAAAAAAAACTTCAAAGGCCTGTAACAAATACTCCAGTAATTACTTCTGGATTGGAGTCTGTATTAGTGCACGCTGTGTAGCTTTTTGTCTGTTTATTAAAAATTCATTATTAAATTATTAAATATTGATTTAAACTGCTCCAGTATCGTGAATTCTCAGGATGAAAGCCCCTGTTTTTGTGAGGTTCTATTGCATTTCTAGGAATGTACATTTGTGAGAAAAAGAGAGATATCAGGGCACAGGAGAGATAAGACACCTGCATGTATGTTCCTCTGCCTGCAGGTGTTTGGAGTTGACGGCGTGAACTTCAGCATGCACGTGGAGAATCAGACTCGTGCACGAGACCCCATGAGCCGGCGACAGCCTCGGGTCTACCAGCTCTACAGTCGCACCAGCTGCAAACACGTCCAAGTGCTCGGCCGCAGAATCAGTGCCCGCGGGGAGGACGGAGACAAATTCGGTAACAACACACACACAAATACATAATGCCTTTGGACCATTCTCTCAGTCCAGGATTGGCTACATTGGGTAAATATTTAATAAAACTCATTGAAATATCGAAATCAATAATTTGGCACAGTTATTCAGCCAATTTAGTTTGAGCATTCTGTCATTTGATCAACTGTAGGTGAACATTGCATACTAAAAAACAGGCGTTTAGTGACAGTAGGTGAATGTTAAATTTTAAAAAAGCACTCAAATAATAATTAATTGCACAATGAATTAATCTCTAATCTCACTATATTTACTTTACTTCTCGTTCTTTCTTTCATTCTTTCCCCCTTTCGGTCTGACTCACTCTGCCTGTCTTTTTTAATCCCTTTCACACGGTACAGAAAAGACCAGAAAAATATTTATAAAAATCTCAGATGGAAAAGTATGTATCTGCAGACAAGATGTTGGCATATCGACTCGAAGACGAATATCTTGCTTATTTTGTTGCACAGAGACACACTCACATACAGTGAGGAAAAAGGTAGTGAGGAAGTTCTGTGTGGAAAACAAACACCTCAGCGACTGCTGACACTGTGATTCATGAAGGGGAGGGGTGGAAAGAATGAAAGAGAGAGGAAGAGGGAGTGAGAGATGGATACAGCAAAGTCAGCGTTGGGTGTTAGTGTGTTAGCAGCTCATCTCCTCATTGATCTCTCCATTGATCCTGCATTTCGCTTGTGGGTATTTTTTCCTTGAATGGTTTTAAACAGTACACTGACCATGTCCTCCCCCTCTCCACCTCTCCTTCTTTTGCTCTCACTCCTCATCTTACCTCTATCTCCTTCCAACTATCCATCCCTCCATCCATCCTCCCCCACTCTCTCTGGATGCTGTGTGATGCACTGCAAAGCCACATAATCAATGGCAGCGGAAGTTGAAAGATGATATGTACCTACCTAGGTGACTTTAGTATAGTAGTGATGGCTAATATATTTATTTACACTGCAACGCTTTCTCCCTGCTTTTGTGATTTCTTTACATAGTTTCCTACATAATATTAATTGGATGCTACCAGGCAGTAATAGGATAAAATAGAAAGATGGAGAACGATAACAAATACTGGGGGAAGAGAAACAGGAGGGAGAGAAGGATCTTATTGATCGTTGCTGACCCCTGCACTCGTAAAAGGTCATCTAGGATCTCATTTTAGGGGTTTATGTTTAAACAGGCATACCCCTTGTGAAACACAGCCTACATGAATGAAAACCTGGAACACAGATATTTGCCTTCTATGCACTTACTAAATGACTTTGATTCTAAAATATCCTCTTGGGAGCTAAAGAATTATTACACACATCATTACCAGACATTTATTTTTACAGGACAAAATAGATATGAAACTTAAAAAGGTTACCAGGCCACTTATGACTGGCCAATTTTATGATATATATGGTCAATTTCATGATAAAACCATATACTGACTATATAATGTACATCATAAAATTGTATTGATAAAGAGTATTGATATTATAGGTGAATTTTACCTTTCATTGCCTGTTTTTAAAAATTATTTTGGACACAGCAACATTTAAAAAATTTAACCATTTCAGTTTTTCTTAAATATCACAGTCTCTATTGTGATTATTTTTTTTGCCTCATTCTTAAACTTCTAAAGCCATGCTTAGTCACAGTGCAGGGTTACACTACTGAAAATATCCCCTCAGTATATTTATGTCTGATTTAGTTTTTCCACTACTGCTAACACTGTTAATGTTAGCACAGGAAGTCAATCATTATAGACTTAAAGCAATCATTAAAGGCTAGTTATTCAGTTTCTGTGTGGTATTTACGACACTAGTCGAATTCACTGCCTAAACCCAAACCATCTTGAACAGCCAATCCAAACTGAACTTAATGTTTATGTTTGAAAGGAAAGGTGAATGTTTCACCTGAAACAGTAACCCCACACATTCCCAAGATTATTGTAATACTAAAACTTAAATACTCTAGTGTTTATAAACCCAAAGTCTCATGATCACTTCTGTAATGTATATGCAATTACAATGGGTAAGAATGAGGTGGAATGGGAATGTTCCTCTTTCACATACAGAGTTCCCACCTTGCACTCAGAATATGCCATTTTATCTTCAAGATGAGATGGTTCCAAAAATGAATGAATAAATAAATTTTAACAAACTAAGAAAAATAGGAAAATTGAAGAGTAGTCAATAAATATTTAATACAATAGAACTAAACCCTTAGAAAGCTCTTAGAAAGCTCTTAGAATTAGATATAAGCCTGTTCTTATTGTGCTGTATGCAGTTTTCTCCAAATTTCCAACAATGGATCATGACCATTTATCACACATCATTACATTCCCTCTGAAAAAGTTACATCTCTAACATTAGAATAATGTTAAAGTTTTGTTATTTCAACTTTGATTTGTAAATACCATGAACATGAATATCATGACAATATTTCATAATGTTTGATTTATCTTTTTTCCCCCTGGTCTTTTCTGTGGCAGAATGATTATACACCATTATTCACCTTGAATAGAAGAAAACGCCAGAAATGTGATGCACAAATTTTTATTTATTTTGTGAAATCAACACATGGGCATATACAGCATTTGATCGAATTTCCCTTTGTAAGTGTCACCTAGCAAATGCTTTTGGAAGGCACCGGTAAGCTTCCGGCAGTATTCTAGTTTGATATTTAACCACATTCTTTTGGTAGAATTGTTAAGGTTCAGTTGAAATGGTTAGTTTTCTGACAGACACCTGACTTGGACAGTTCATAAAGTCCCCATAGAGTTGAGCCTTCAAAAGCTGAAAGCTACTCAACTAGCTTTAAGGTGTGTTTGGGGTGACTGTCTTGTTTAAAGAAGATATTTAAGTTTTACATGTGGTGATTTGATGTTATGCTGAAAAATTCTAAAGTGGCCTTCTTCATTTTTCCATCAACTTTGTGTAATACACCAGTTTCACTAGTAAAACAGCTTCAAAGCATGATGCTACCACCAGTATGCATACAGTGTTCTTTGGGTTGAATGCCACACCATTATGCCCCAATCATACATGTAGTTTAAACTTTCTCTCCAGAAGGATTTTTTTGCCTGTTTACTGTCCACTACTGTAAATAAAGGTTAGTGTTCATATAGCGTACAATAACCAATGTCTTAAATTACAGAAAGAATCCTCACCAAGAGAGGCAGAAGGGGCAATGTCTGGATTGTCACCTGCTATATTTTTTAAAATATTTTTGTTGTTTTGTGTTCAGTGTAAATATTCAGTGTTCTGTATTTTTTGTAATGTCCCTCTGTATGCCTGTCTTTCTGTCCCTTCACAAGCCCAGCTTGTAGTGGAGGCAGACACATTCGGCAGCCAGGTGCGAATCAGGGGGAAGGAGACCAACTACTACCTGTGTATGAACCGCAGGGGCAAACTTGTAGGCAAGGTGACACATCTCTATATTAACTAAAGTTGCTTTATCTCATTCTCTGTGTAGACAATCTGAGTTCATGGCAAACTGACAAGTGTTTACTGTCTCTCTCTCTCTTTCTCTCTCTCTCTCTCTCAATGTCTTCTCTCTGTATGGATGTTTTTCTGGATTTTCCCAGAAGGCCAGTAATCGCAGTGAAGACTGTGTCTTTATTGAAATGGTGCTTGAGAATAACTACACAGCATTAATGTCAGCACGTTACAAAGACTGGTACGTGGGATTCACCAAGAGGGGGCGCCCTCGTCGTGGCCCTCAGACTCTTTTAAACCAGCAAGACGTACATTTCATGAAGCGCCTTCCTCCAGGGGAACAGCCAGACCACACACCATTTCGTTTCACCACTGTCAGCAAGAGGAGCAAAAGAATCCGTGCTGCACGACCACGCTAACTTATGCTTCACTAAAGCTTAAAACCCACTGTTCCTCTAAGGGACAATGATAACATTTAAATCAGGGCCTCACAACAAAAGACAGCCCTAGGCTACATCCCAGTAAATGGGACCATGGTAACATTTAAATCAGGACCTGCTAAGAAAAAAGAGACTAATGGGAGAATGTCAATGCTAATAGGACCTGATGTGGATGGAAAGTCCAACCCCAGTTGTGGACTGCTTTTCTTTTGAAGATTAAGCTAAGTTGTACTGTAACATTCTGCAAACATGATCTAAACTGGACCAGCTATTATACCAAAAATGTGCTATTCCCCACCAGAGCCTTGACTTGGTGCTGGCATGCAAAACCAAGGCCAAACATGATGTTGCGATGGGTGGTAGTCTTTTTTTTTTTAGACTAAAGGAAAGAAGCAGAAATACTGACAACTAACAACCCTCAAGACAGCATGGGGGACACCTGACTGAAGAGTCAACTAACCAAACTCTCATAAAGACAGCACACAACAAAGGCTTCACTCAGGATTCCCAGAGCACGATTCACACAAGTGTGACTGTAAGAGAAGACTGAATCTTCTGGAATAATCTAGAGGGGAGTAAGATTTAAATTCAGAAATTATATATATATATATATATATAAAAAAAGACTCAGGAGTGAAATATAGGAGAGAATACATTTGAAATCTCTCCTTCTTCCCCTGCCTGCAAGATAGTTGGAACTTAAGACTGTGTGCATGTTTGTATGCAATTATATATATGTGTGTGTGTGTGTGTGTGTGTGTGTGTGTGTGTGTGTTTATCTGAAAAAAAGTTCAGGTTGCACCAAAGACCACATTGGATGCTCCCACTAGTGACGTTGCGGAGTACATCTGCGTAGGTAAATTTAAGGGGGAAAAAGTGCTTGCCTTTGTCTGGAAGAACCTACTAAAACTGGAATGTAATAATAATAATAATAATAATAATAATAAGGCCAAGAACGTCCTTAGAAAGCTGCACCAAAATGAATTAATGACCAAAGAGAACTGGAGCCTAGTGATTAAAATGACAATACCCCACACCCTAAAACATATAAATCCAGCAGCCTATCAGAGTGCAGGATTTAGCATTGGGACAGAAAAGGGGCGGAGACTTTCCTCTATATCCCTTTTGCTTTTGAAATGACA
The DNA here is from genome assembly GCA_026413445.1 of Dolichallabes microphthalmus. Classification (NCBI taxonomy): domain Eukaryota; kingdom Metazoa; phylum Chordata; class Actinopteri; order Siluriformes; family Clariidae; genus Dolichallabes; species Dolichallabes microphthalmus. Next base: position 5,155,344 of record JAOTQY010000010.1, read on the forward strand.
CAAGGAGCAATGTTCCTGTTTGGATTCCAACTGGAATGCTGCTAATGGACAAGTCAGACAAAGTACCAAAGTCATATATGTTATTGTTAAAAGAAAGAAAAACAAGCATTACAATAAATAAAACTATATATTTGTAAATAATGAAAGCTAAATAAGTGATATTACAATGACTGCTACTATATTTGTTGTTACTATAAAGTTTATTTCACTTATTTATTTCATCTGTGTGTACGGCAATCTTTCTTACGCCAGTAAACTCTATGGAAAGTGTCTGTGTTTTAAACCATGTCTACAGTGTCCGTCTGTCTTCCTGTTTGTCTGTCCTCATTATTAATTATGTCACGATTAAAAAAAAAATTAGTCACGGTTATTTTCAACAGAAATAATTATCAAAATGATCAATATCATGATAATCAGAGAGCAACATCATGTTGCTGCAGGTTACGGCTCTCTCCATGGTCTCTGGTTTCCTCTTACATCATGACACTAAATTGCCATTACAGTAGGTATAAATATGTATGTGCACCATGCACTGCAGTGGACCGGTGGCTGACACATCTAGGGTGTGACCAATGAAATAACAAGAAAATAAAACATTTAATCTATTATTTTAAAAAAGAATCAAGAGCCTCCTGCATTCTCCATAAAGTATATAATAATGATTTATCCTCTAAAGCTACAAGCTGCCATGACAGATGAGATGTAGGATTATTCCAGCAAATACACACACACACACACACACACACACACACACACAAAGATCCCTGTTGCAGCTGGTGGTAAACCTAGGCCTGCTATCTGTGCATCATTAAGTGATTCTTACGCACACTCTACCATCACTTCCAACCTGTAATCCCAGCAATTCCACTCAGCTGACTCAGCGGGAAAGTGGAAGGTTCTGAGAAGGAGGGGGAAAGAGAGAAGAAGGGAAACAGAAAAGGGAGAAGAGAGATAGAAAACGGCCTCTGGAAGCAGCATGGTGGAAAGATTCCATGGCCAAACCCAGAGGAAGGTGTATGGTAAGGCTGCAGCAGGAAGGAATGTTAAAAATTTGCGTGAGAACTGAGTAGTGACCCGAGACCTGCAGGAATTATGGGGAAAAAAAACATATCCCAAAAACCCACAGGAAACACACACCCTACATCATACATCAGAAGAAGCATACTCGAACCATATAGTGATCACAGTCCCACATATGTGTGTGAATACAAAAACCTGTGTCAGCGGATTAGAGAATTCATAGACATTAGGAGGATACCACAGTACACTATGGATTAAAGGATCCACCCATCTCTCACAAACATACACAATACATTAAAATGTGAAACAACACCAAGTGGACACTTCTGCAAGCGCTACTGCTGTCCATGTACATGCGCCTGATATGACTGCTTCCGTAAATCCACATAGTGTGCCGTCTAAATGCAAAACATCACTAAGCACAGAGAACCACAAACGCATGACCTCACACACAATAGTGGTAAACCACAACTGCACACGAACCCAGCAGCCAGACCCATAATATAAAATGAGTGATTAAATATGCACACAAAATGCCCTCATGCTTGCACACACACCACAAGTGACATGCTTTACACACACACACACGCACGCACGCACGCTTGCACGCGCGCACACACAGATGCACACACACTAACAATACATCATGACCTAATCGTAATGTTTTAACCAACTAATAGCTCTTTTAAACTTTGGCAATTGGTTTCAGGGGGTTGGCAAAGAACACTAGAAAAAGATAAACACATAAAACAAGGACACATTTAACATGGATTAGTAACAACTAAATAAATCTGTCTGTAAATTAGAAACAGTGTTGTCTCTGGATTGCCTTTGCTGAACACATTTTTTGCATTTTCCCTCGCTTTATTAAAGGAGCAGTCTTGAACCTAATGTCTACATACTGCTTTTATGCTTTACGTATCATTACAGGCAAACATTGCCCCGTCCTTACATTGAATGAAACAAAACTCAGCGTGAAAATCAAAAGAATGGAATCATATGAAAATTCATATGCATTTTTTGACAATATTTAGTAAAGATGTATATAGTTTTTTTTTGTAGATTCCTGTCAAATTCATGAATTTGATAATTATGATAATTATCCCCCCTCATAAAAAAGGGGGGATAAAAAAACCCTCATAAAAAATCTGCGAAAGCCAAAGTTTATAGAATGCTAGCAATGACACAATGATGAATAAACTGAAAAGATACTTTATATATTTTTACAGTAATACAGTGTACAACGGTATTAGTTTTGTTCAAATTGAACATATTGTGGGAGAACAGCGGTTAGGGTCGAGGGTTTGAGTCTGTGTGCTTGGACTTGAAATGTTCTCCCCATGCTTTCCCCAAATGTTCTGGTTTCTCCTGCTATCCAAAGACATGCAGATTAGGCTAACCGTCAGTTCCTATATTGAACTGGCACCCCTTCCAGAGTGCATCGTGCCTTGTGCCCAGAGTCCCCTGGGATAGGCCTCAGGCTTCCTGTGACCCTGTTCAGGATAGGCAGTATATTAT
>JAOTQY010000010.1:5157981-5169296 GCA_026413445.1 Dolichallabes microphthalmus
TTAAGTTACTGGAACTCTCTTCTAAGTATACAATACTAGATAGCTGTTTGTTAATACGACAAACTATTCCCATTTAACTTTACTTGGTTTTTTTAAGGCAATCGGTTTGCATGCTTTTTGTAAGTAAGGTTTACTAATTGGATTTTACAGTGTACAGAAGCTATGCACTGATTGTACCACCCAGCAGCAAGCAACTTTTATTTCTGAGAGTAAATTATAATACAAATGATGGGATTTTAAGAATGTTTATTTAATCAGCTTGTTTCAGCAAAATAGTGAATATTGTCTGCATACATGGCATTAAATATTTTCCAACATATAATAACCTATCAATATACATTCTTTAAACTATTTTGCAAGTTATCTTGGGGTAAGTTGAGCCAAAATGAAACTTTCATTTTCGTATAATAACAACAGTAATATAATAACTCAAAATGATTGTAAAATTTCCACTTTAGTTTTGAAAACACTGAGAACTTGTGATTTTAACACATTAACATATTTTCTTCTTCATCATCTTTTTAGTTTCAATTATTGATGCCTCTGAAGCTAGTGTCTTTGTGCTCTGGCCTTGGATATATTCTGTGTTCTTTGATAGCCTTGCCACAGATTCTTGAAACATTTTAAATTCTACATTTTGAATGCCACTTCTATTTTTGTGATACATGTGTGCATGTTAGAAGTGTTTTAACAACTATTTGGTTTAATAGCTATATTTGTTTGAAAAAAATCAAGCTATGGAGGTTTCCCTTGCCAGTACAGTTTGATGTTTCATTGATACTGTACACTATCAGTCAATATGCTTTGGCCACCTAGAAATCACTTTAGTTTTGAAACAAAAAAGCACACTTTTTAAATTGAAGTAATATCAAATTGATCACAAATGCAGTATAAATAATGCACATACAATATATGTAATATATAAAGATAATTATTTTCATCAACCATGACTCCTGTGTCAAAAGTAGCACCCTGTTACAGCTAATCTAGGTTTATCATGTTGAATGATCATTAGAAAACCCTTTGAAATTATGTAAGCACATCTAAATGCCATTGGGCTAAATAAAGAAGCAATAAAAAAAATCCCAAATGGTCATATAAAATCATCATCAGTCTACTTGATTTAAAGAACTTTACAATCTGCCTCCAACCAGTAGAAAAAGAGAAGTTAGGGGCTGTGCCCAGTGCACAACTAAACAAGAGGACAAGTGCATACAACTTTTAGATCAAGTTGCAAAGAAAAAGCTATATTTAAGATTGGCCAATCTAACTTTATGAGACCCAACTGTGCTTATATTTCTGTACTTAGTTACCCCAATACATTCTATTTATAAGATCCCCATATGAGGAAGATTGTGTATTTTTCTTCAAGGGAAATTAAAGTCTTCAAGTTACATTTTTATTAAGTGCTAATAAAAACAAAAGTAACATCAACATAGAGTTTGAGTGGATGAAGAAGAGATTAAGGGCCAAAAAGCATTGGAAAGAGGAAGAATGGGACAAAGAGTTATGGACATATGGATCAAAGTTTGAGGAGTTTGCAAAACAGTGAAGAACATTTTAATGTGCAGAAAAGAATAAAATGATGGTGGCAGGGAGCTTGATCCCCTTTGTCATGCATAAAGGAGGAAAGGTGATGGTCTAAGGGGGCTTTGGTGATGCTAAAGTGGAAAATAACTACATGATAAAAGGGATCTTGAACTATATCAGTCAATTTCGCAATGCCATGCTGTACTCCAAAGATGACACTTGGATGGAGTCAATTTCCTTCTACAACAGGACAATAATCCAAAGCACAGTTTTAAACAAGTACTATACGCAGATAAACATTCGTGGTATTCCGTTTGTAGAACATTTGTCTATGCAGTGACCAGTTTTCAACCCTATCAAGCCGTTGCAGGACCATATGGCTCCTTCACTGTGAAATGTCATCAGATTACCTTACAAAGTTTACAGCAAGAACGCCAAAGGTCTGCAAATGTGTTAGTGCTGCAAGGATAGGGTAGTTTGAGAAAAGCTAAATTTGAAGGATAACATACTTATTTCAAGGAATTCCATTTCTAAACTTGGTAATGTCACAGTTGCATTTTTTCTGTTCATTTTATAACTCTTTTGATGAATACAAATATGATTTTTCAGGGTAAATGTAAAAGTAGTGCCAGTCTTTTTAATATACATTAGTTATGGTGTAATTCTTTTAGACTTGGCAGTAATGTACTGAAAAGGTGGTCTATTCCAGTTGCAAGTATTTATTTATTACATTTACATTCGTTTTTGTGGAAAAAGCTTAGCTTAATTTAATATCCGTTTTAGCCAACACCAATAAAACGTAATACTGTAACTGCTTTCGAAATCCAGTAGATGGCGATCAAGGATAAGTTTTGAAAAAATGTATTTGCATGGTTGTATAAAGATTGGAGAGCTCAATACAAGCTATTCTATAGGTCTATCCACGGTGTATTAGTTGTACTCATATACTCAAACTCATGTCAGACGTCATGCAAATTTAAAACTGAAACAACAAATGTATGTAAATCCTAAAGGGAAAGAAATCTTTATTATCAACTTATTATCAGCACTCAGAGAATTAATTACTTGTTTGGTATCAATATGCCTGTATATGGCTAGTGTTTTTGTCACATTAATGTCTGTAATACAATGCGGTAGTTTGGTGAAAGTAATGGCCTTTATGCTCAGCAGATGAGCCGGGTTTAAAGGCTCGTGTAATGAATGTTAATGTGTGCGCCAAGTGACCTAGTCGGTGAAGCTCAAGAGCGCCTGGATTATTTTCTCCTTCTAAACATTTGTATTCTTGGGTTGGAGGGACGCGGCTCATCCCGGATAGCTTCGCTCTAATCCTCCACTTCGTTAATTAAAAAGGAAGAAGTCGAGAGTATTGTATGTTTTTTAGCAATGTAATAATTTCGGTTGGAGCTTAACCATCTGCTTGAGGTTAAGAAACGACAGATTGAGTTAAGGATTGTTTAAATCTACGAAGTTGGATTTTACTCTTCTGCAGGTGTGGTGAAAGGGTTCATTCGTCATCTATTGCCTCTCGTGTTTTATAATTAACTATATGAGTAACGAACTGCGTGCGTGTTTGTGTGTGTGTGTGTGTGTGTGTGTGATCACGGGCGCGTGTGAGAGAGGGTTGCTGACAAGACTGTATCACCATATGTGCCATAAAATTATTTTTTAATTGCTTATGTCATATGACTTAAATTTGTGTCTTCAAAACTATAACTATTTTATTACAGTTCTCTTTGTAATCCTTTAGGAAGGATTAGTGGCAAAAGACATACATACATTTACACCGCTTAATACAGTGATCTTTACATATTTATGCATTATGCCAGTGCAATGTCTTTTATTGTAATGAAACCTTTGTTTGCTTGGATTACAGAGTCAAGGTCTCCTAAGGTGAGGGAAAAAACAATTACGCAAGACCCTATTATTTCCAGAGCTGTCATCCTGTTTAAAAGAGCGCTTTTGTTTGCGTGGCGGTGAGCGGGTTAATCGTGTATGTACAGTAATTATGCTCAGTACTCTAAGGTCGTCGTCCGCCAATAAAGATGCCTTACGACGCCCCCCCCCCCCTCTCTCTTTTCCATTCTTCCCGACCCTCTTCGCAACCATTCCTCAAAACCCTCTAATACGCTGTAAAATCAAAGTGCGAGCCTCTTTTGCTCACACACAACGCACCCACACACAAGCGCGCGCAGGGGCCACAGAACTGAGAGACACCTGGCGATTCTTGGCGAAGGACTTCAGCACTTTTTCTTTAAAATTCTTTATTTGGGGATTCCACGTAGACCTGATGCCATAAAATTGACCATTTAAAATATTGTTTCTTTTTTAAAACTATTTCACAACTTATGCATCTGGTCACCTAGGATTTTGAGCATAACCGAAATGGATCAAGGGCACGAGAGGAGGCAGTGGATATCAGCGTTGTCAGCTTTCCGCTTGCTCATGTGTGTGTGCGCACTGGACCGGGTGCTTGCTCAGATTCGGTATTCGGTCCTCGAGGAGCGCGAGCACGGCGCATTTGTCGGTAACATTGCCGAGGACTTGGGTCTGGATGTCGTTAGGTTGTCTGCCAGGCGATTCCGCATAGTGTCCGGAGCTAAGAAACAGTATTTAGAGGTCAATTTGGAAAACGGGATTTTGTTTGTGAACGAGAAGATTGATCGGGAAGAGCTGTGTGAGCAGAGTCCTGTTTGTTTCCTGCACTTGCAGGTGGTCATTGAAAACCCACTGGAACTGTACCGAGTGGAAGTTGAGATCTTAGACGTTAACGACAACGCTCCGAGTTTTCCGTGGAGCGAGTTCAATCTTGAGATAACAGAGTCTGCCGCGCCGGGTTCACGGTTCCCACTTGAGAGCGCGCAAGACTTAGACGCGGGATCCAACTCGCTCCGCTCATACTTGCTTAGTGCTAATCAACATTTTGTGCTGGATGTACAGACGCGCAACGACGGGAGCAAGTTCGCAGAACTCGTGCTGGAGTCTCCCTTAGACCGGGAGAAGCAGACAATGCACGAAATGGTCCTAACCGCCGTGGACGGCGGGTCTCCACTGCGCTCAGGCACTGCTCAGATCATGGTCACAGTACTGGATGCGAACGATAATGTTCCTGTATTCGACAGATCAGTTTACCGGGTGAGCCTGGTGGAGAACGCACCGAGAGGTACATTAGTGCTCAAACTCAACGCTACGGATCTGGACGAAGGCTCGAACGGTGAGATTGTCTATTCGTTCAGCGGACACGCGCCCTTGAAAGTGCGCGAGCTGTTCAGTGTAGATTCTTTTTCGGGTGAAATTAGGGTGAAGGGCATTGTGGACTATGAAAAAGCTAACGTATACGAGCTATATGTACAAGCTAAAGACAAGGGTCCGTCTGCTGTGGCCGTGCACTGTAAAGTACTTGTCGATATATTGGACGTGAATGACAACGCGCCAGAGGTCATCCTGACCTCTGTCTCCACACCTGTTCAGGAAGACGCGCCTCCAGGGACCGTGATAGCTGTGATCAGCGTCATGGATCGTGACTCGGGGGGAAACGGAGCAGTGGACTGTCAGATACCCAGTCATGTCCCCTTTAGGCTTCATTCATCATTTAAAAACTATTACACTCTGGCGACCAGCGAATTTCTGGACAGAGAGTCCGTAGCCGAATACAACATCACTCTCACTGCGCGAGATTTAGGCTCACCGTCGCTCTCCACTGGGAAAACTATTCATGTTCTTGTGTCGGACGTTAATGACAATCCTCCGCGATTCCTTCAGCCGTCCTACACCGTCTATGTGACCGAGAATAACGCACCGGGTGCATCCATCTGCTCTGTGAGCGCAGTCGATCCGGACTCTAACCAGAACGCTTATCTGTCCTACTCTATTTTGGAGGGTCAAATAAGGGGCATGCCTGTGTCCACGTATGTTTCTATTAACTCGGACAATGGCAATATTTACGCTCTTCGCTCATTCGACTACGAACAGCTCCGCAACTTTCAGATACGAGTTGAGGCGCGAGACGCGGGTTTCCCGCCGCTGAGCGGAAACGTGACTGTCAGCGTGTTTGTGTTAGACCAGAACGACAACGCACCGTTAGTCGTTTCCCCGCTACCGAAGAATGGCACGGCGGCTACTGAGACGGTGCCGAGGTCGGCGGATGCAGGCTACCTCGTAGCAAAAATTACAGCACTGGACGCGGACGCTGGACAAAACTCTCGCCTCTCGTACCAGGTACTGCACGCCACGGACCCGGGTCTATTCAGCATCGCGCTTTACACAGGTGAAATTCGGACCATCCGCCGTTTTGTAGACAAAGACGCCACAAGACACAGACTCGTAATATTGGTCAAGGACAATGGGCAGCCCTCTCTTTCAGCAACCGTATCGCTCATTTTGACGCTAGTGGACGGCGTGCCGGAATCGCTGTCAGACCTCGATGACCATCCTCTCAACCGCCGAGCGCCTTCTAATCTCGCCCTGTATCTGATCATCTCGTTGAGCGTCGTTTCGCTCATCTTTCTGGTAGCCATCATCGTACTGGCAGCGCTGAAGTGCTACAAGGACCGGGACTGTCCTGGAGGTTTCGGAGTGTCCTCTTTCGGTGCTGCGTGCTGCACTCTCGAGTCGGAGCCGCCCACAGAAGCATGCAAAAAGTCCAACCTGAATCTGCAGATCTCTACCGGGGCAAAGGTGCCAACGAACTGTGTGGAAAACAGTACAGGAACCACGGCTCAGAACTACTGTTATAAGGTGTGTCTGACACCCGAATCAGCCAAGAGTGACTTCATGTTTATGAAGTCGTACAGTCCGAGCCCGCCAAGGAACAACGCGACTAAGGAGGCTGAAAATGTGCCCCGGAGCTCACAGAGCCGTGGCTCTTTGGCGAATAACGGAGCGACAACTCCTAACGAGGTAAAACGTTGCACTGACAAAGAAAGTGAGAAATAATCCTGTTAAAAAGCACTTTTTATTGCTGGGTAAAATAAGAGGTTAAAGATAATGCTCCTTCAAAAATCATAAATCAAACTGTAATATGTCATTCAGAAAAAAATCTGAATTAACTCAGGGCTAGAGTTTTTTTTTGTATAATTATATATACCCCGCATTCAGTGTGAAGAAGTACAGCGGTTGTACTGTCACAGGTGGGAAGCTGTGCTCAATAAACTCGATTAAAGACAAACGAAGGCGTCTCGATCAGCAGCTCTTCTCCACATAGTGCGTCCACACAAGGACTATTTCGTCTGTATTTCTAGCCTCCATTTAAACGTTCCAGACCACATAAGACACATAAGACAAATGCTTTCTTCACAAGCTGCTATATTAATACATTGCTTTCATCCCACTCGCTTCAACATCCTCAGACATTCTGCTTTCCACAGACATGCTGTTTTTTTTTTAGACACAGCCTTTCTGTTAAGAGACAGAGGTCTAAATTGTTTCTTCGAATTGAGATTTCATATAGCATCTGGTCATTTGTTGATGAATCATTCACAGTTATCTGCATCTGTTTATCAAAGACGTTTTAATGCATATAGGCCTATAGAAGTTGCAACATGAACAACAACAACAAAAAATCTCAAGGGCATTCGCGCCCTGGCTGCATGTACAATATGGGTACAGTACTGTGGACTAGGATTTCAGCATAAATCCATCGTAGGATAATAGCATAACCTAAACTGTATACTGTGCTTGTGTGTATGTGTGTGTGTGTGTGTGAGAGAGAGAGATACACACATACGCACACACAGAAACAGGAGCGGTGGGGTGGGGGAAGCAGAGAGAAGGAATGGAGACAGAAAAATGAAAAAAAAAATGCGCTTGAGCTATATTTTAAATCCGCTAGATGGAACTATCAGACTGTAAAGGTGCTTAATATAGGTCTAATTTATTATTAATGACAAGGCCACATGAGGTTTTATTTAAAACTAGATATTTTCATCCTGACAGACAGAAAGGTGGCAGAAAATTTTATCACTTAAAATTATTAAACTTTAAGACTTTAATGAAAATAAGTTCAAATAAAATGTGATTATTAACAGGACAACATAACTTCCTTCATCTGCAACGTTACCAGCTCCTTTATAGATAGGAAAATCCAGACTTTTCTTTTTTTTAAGGCACACGAGTACGTTTAATCCACGATTATAGGTATTTGTTTTCCCTAACACTCTGTCTGGCGCGGATTTCTTTGAAGCGTAATATCGCATCTCATTTCATCCCGTTGGTGGTTTAATTTGTTTCGAGGAAGCATTATGAATAACTAATCTGATAACTTGCTTATATGCGCGCTCTCTGTATCACTGGTGTTAGGGAATTAATAGAGAGCGGAATCAGTCTGTATCTTCTGTTTTAACTGAGAACAAACACGAGCGTTGCTCTTCCTCTGCTGCTGTGCCTCAGCCCAGGAAAATGGAAGAAGACGTGAGCGCGTAGACTTGACTTTAGCTCACCATAAAAATAAAAAATAGAAATCAATCATTAACACTTTTGACCGCCAGATGGCAGTGGCCAGACGCACAGCTGGTAGTCAATCAAAGAAATGTTCGTAAAATCCTTTAAGATAAGTAACATATACTCATTTGGCTGACGCTTTAATATGACATCCCACTGAGACTGGATACCACTTTTTTTTTTTTTTAATGGTATATGCAAAATTTCTGTTAATTGGGCTATGTAATACCACAACAGTCATGCTTCTGTCTAGTGCACATTTCAAGATATGGTATGATGTGAATTTATGTTCACCCTGTACTATATGTTTATTAATAAAATACTTAATGCTGTTTTTTTTTTCTTTTGCAGTTAAAGCAAGACAATACTAATTGGGCTCTTACCAAGAATCAAACGTCAACTTTGAAAAGGTAACTACAACAATCACTGTTTTACACACACACACACACACACACACACACACACACACACACACACACACACACACACACAATATTATGCAGGAAGACAAGCTTTTGAGACAATAAAAATTGTTCACAACATTAATCTATCAATCAATAACCCAATTATCTATCTAGCAATCTACGTGGATCCCCTTTACACAATACTTAATAAGAAAAAATCTGATGATACAGTCACATTTCTACCATAAAAGGAACATCATTATGCTACATATAGTGTGTATGTGTGTATATGTTTGTATATGTGTGTGTGTGTGTGTGTGTGTGTGTGTATATGTGTGTGTGTGTGTGTGTGTATTTGTATGTGTGTGTGTGTGTGTGTGTGTGTGTGATAGTAAGTTTAAAGAATGAATGAGAAAGCACAATGTTTTGTCCTGATGTTTATTATCTGTCCCATATATAATAATCAAGATGATCTACATTATGACATTTCAGTTATAACTCAATTAATATGGATAGCACACTCATGAGGAACGTCATGCAGACTGATTCAGAGAACTATGTGAGTCCAGTGGCTGCAGGACAGTACTGGACATGGGGAGCACGAATGAGAGGTAAGTGTAACAGTTGCTGACACAGTGTGCATAAAAGTTAATGCTGAAATGTAATTTTGCAGGTAAGTTTCTTGAAACTGTTATTTCTAAAAATGGATAGATATTTTCTGCATATGTATTATTAGTTGTAGTAAACTCTCAAATTAATTATCTTCACTTGTATATAGAGTAATTTACAATTCAACATATATTTTGTTAAGGCACACACACACACACACACACGCAAACACACAGTATATATATTATACTATATTTTCACTCTTTGTTATATTGCAGCCATTTGCTAAAATCATTTAAGTTCATTTTTTTCCTCATTAATGTACACACAGGACCCCATATTGACAGAAAAATACAGAATTGTTGACATTTTTGCAGATTTATTAAAAAAGAAAAACTGAAATATCACATGGGCTTAATGGACAGGACGACTGGTTGCAATCGAGGGAAAGATGAATGCGGCCAAGTACAGGGATATCCAGGATGAAAACCTTCTCCAGAGTGCTCAGGACCTCAAACTGGACCAAGGGTTTACCTTCCAAAAAGACAATGACCCTAAGCACACAGCTAAAATAACGAGTGGCTTCACAACAACTCTGTGACTGTTCTTGAATGGCCCAGCCAGAGCCCTGACTTAAACCCAATTGAGCATCTCTGGAGAGACCTAAAAATGGCTGTCCACCACCGTTTACCATCCAACCTGACAGAGCTGAAGAGGATCTGCAAGGAGAAATGCCAGAGGATCCCCAAATCCAGGTGTGAAAAACTTGTTGCATCTTTCCCAAAAGGACTCATGGCTATATTAGATCAAAAGGGTCCTTCTACTAAATACTGAGCAAAGGGTCTGAATACTTAGGACCATGTGATATTTCAGTTCTATTTTTTAATAAAACTGCAAAAATGTCAACAATTCTGTGTTTTTCTGTCAATATGGGGTGCTGTGTGTGTAATAAGGGAAAAAATGAACTTAAATGATTTTAGCAAATGGCTGCAATATAACAAGGAGCTTTATATATATAGTATACATGTATGTATACAATCTATGTCAAAATGATTATTTATACAAATCTAATTTCTCCTAAATGGCAATGGCCTAGAGTGCAAGATGTCTTCTCCTGCGACGGGCCTCACTGACCGGGCATGGACACCCCGATACACCCCCACGAAAACTCCCCAACAGCAGCAGCCTTCAGGTCAAACACATGGCCATCCTCCACCTGACTACCAACACAATGTCTACATCCCTGGGACTCCATCGGCACTCTGTACTCTGCGGCCCAGTAATCGCAGTGAACTTGATGTCCACAACACCTTCTCCACCTTTGGCAAGAAGCGCAAGTTCATTTCCCCAAGTAATTATGACACAAGGGATGAAACAGGTACTGAGGTCATCAATAATGACCTGTATAATGAATAGTGAAAAAATCGAGTGGGACTGCAACAGTGTGGACGCTGGTGGACAGAAAATGTTGAGGGGATGCAAATGCTGGAAGGAAAAAATAAAGTGATGCAGAAGAGAAACTAGAAGACCAGAAATATTAATTACAACCAAAGCAGAGTCTACTTGTCCAAAACATACTGCTCTAATTTTACAGATACATGTTTCTGATGAGGGTGGTATGCTTCCCATACCCAGTTTGCTCTTAAAGACTTTTTTGGTTTATGTCTGTCACATTTGTATGTTTATGGCACATTAAGCATGAGTCAGAATAAGTAAGCTTTAAACTCCACTGGACTGGAAGAACTGGCTTAGTGTCAGAGATTAACATCAAATTGTTTAAGGCTATCTAGCTGAACCTGAATATAGGATGGTGCAATATTTCATGCATCTATGTTGGTTTTCCTTGAGTTGTTTGGTTTTCATGCAAAAGCATGATGGTAGGTGAATTGCCTACTCTCGGATTTTAAAAGGCCTCTATAAACACCACTAGGTGTATAAGTGGTGTATATAAGTGTTCCAGTGTAAAATTCCAGATCTGCTGAGTAAAGTGGTTCCCATGGGTAAGAATAGATGAATAAAATAATTAAAGTTCTATTTTAATTATACATCATGATAATAGTAAACAGATCATTAAGAATTTTTGGGGTATTCGATGATTCTATGCAGACCCTTACAACCAAGTGGCTTCAATCCAAAAAGGACTGGGTTTATTCTTCTGTGTGAATCATAAGCTAAATAATGACTTACTACTGCTTTTTTAGGAAAACTTAGCACACAGTTAAATTTTTTGAAGGTCTAAGGTAAGAAACTGCAACATTGATTCACATTGTGACTCACATTTGTGACATTATTATTATTATTATTATTATTATTATTATTATTATTATTATTATTATT
>JAOTQY010000010.1:5250583-5280832 GCA_026413445.1 Dolichallabes microphthalmus
GGAGGAGAAGTGTATTGGTGCCGATTTTTAAGAACAAGGGAGATGTGCAAATCTGTGGCAATTACAGAGGTATAAAGGGAGCGTAAATATCTTTGCCCTGCCCATTCTTCTACGTTGTGACTGAATTGTCATGTTTTGAACAGTCTCTGTCGGCCAGCACTAGAGAAATCACGACATTTAAACAAAAAAAATAATGGCATAAGGTATAATCTATAAAAAGATTTTAAATTTGGCAAGTAAACCTAGCGGACGAGGAGCGGTAAACGAGCATTTCATAATGGGAGATGGAGTACAAAGCTGGAGGTGGAAGTATTTGTGGATTGTCTCTTTGTTGCTTTGCGTCGCGGACCAGGCTTCAGCACAGATAAGATACTCTATTCCTGAAGAGGTGAAAGAGGAAACCGTTGTAGGAAATCTTGCTAAGGATTTAGGGCTTGATGTGAGTTCGTTGGTGAACAGAAGGCTCCGTATCGTTTCCGGATCTAAATATGAACTGCTTCAAGTTAATCAGGACAATGGCGTCTTGTACGTTAAAAGGAAAATCGACAGGGAGGAGGTATGTGAAGATAATAGCGTCTGTTTGATTAATCTAAAAATAGCTGTTGAAAACCCTCTAGAAATTCACCACGCTGTCGTGGAAATAATAGACATTAACGATAATACTCCCAGTTTTTCTCAAACACATCAGCATTTTGATATAGCTGAGCATACCCCTGTAGGGACAAGCTTTCAGTTACACGCAGCACGTGACCAGGACACAGCGTCAAATTCTGTTCGCATTTATAAGTTAAACCAAAATAGTAACTTTGAAATCGACACCAAAAATAGCGATGGAGATAAAATTCCATTTTTAGTTATACGGAAACCGCTTGATCGCGAGCAAACAGAGGAGTATAGACTGGTTGTTACAGCGGAAGATGGGGGAAATCCACCGAAAACAGGTACCCTGAACATTAACGTTAAAGTACTTGACATAAATGATAATCGGCCCGTATTCAGTCAAAGGGAATTTTCCATAACATTGCAAGAAAATGCTCTAGTTGGCACCGTTGTAATTACAGTAAACGCAACCGACAGTGACCACGGCTCCAACGGTAACATTGAATATGCGTTCGTTAAAACGATGAAGCGCAAAGTATATGACATTTTTCAGTTAGATATCGTAACAGGAGAAATACGAGTTAAAGGCGAGGTAGACTTTGAGGACATGGAGGTTTATAAGTTAGATATACAGGCTTCGGATAAAGGACAGCCACCACTCTCAGTGGAGAGCAGAGTAGTCATTAAAATTTTAGACATGAATGATAACAAACCGGAGATCGAAGTGACATCACTGTTGAAAATTGTTCCTGAAGACTCCAGTCCTGGCACAGTTATTTCTTTCATCAGCGTCTCTGATAAAGACTCCGGACTTAACGGAAAGATTGTATGCACTCTTGCAGGTAGTTTGCCTTTTGAACTTAAACCATCCATTCAAGATAACATGTATTCTTTAGTAACAAAGCAAAATTTAGATCGTGAGATGGTATCAAGCTATGACATAATTATAACAGCCACGGATTTAGGCCAGCCTCCGTTATCCACTATTAAAAACTTACACGTGCTAGTATCAGACGTAAATGACAACAGACCGCACTTTCATCAAAATTCGTTTGAACTGTACTTAGTGGAAAACAATACCCCTGGTTCATCAGTTTTCTCAGTGAGCGCCTTTGACATTGACTCTGATGAAAACGCAGGGCTTTCGTATCACATCATTAGAAATAGTGTAGCACCAAATGATATAACATCATTCATAAATGTCAATTCTGAAACGGGAGTTATTCACGCGCTAAAAAGTTTTGATTTTGAAACAACCAAGACATTTCAGTTCCACGTGCTCGCTACAGATTCTGGAACTCCGCCACTAAGCAGCAACGTTACAGTGAACGTGTTCATTCTCGATCAGAACGACAACGCTCCAGTGATCGTATATCCAATCAGTGCTAACGGTTCTACGGAAGGTGTGGAGGAGGTTCCCCGCAATGTAAATCCAGGACATTTGGTGACTAAATTAAGAGCCTACGACGCGGACATAGGATACAACGGCTGGCTGTTATTTTCACTGCAGGAAGTGAGTGACCACAGTCTGTTTGGTTTGGACCGCTATACGGGACAGATCAGGACTCTTCGGTCAATCACAGAAACAGATGAGGCTGAACATAAGTTAGTAATACTTGTTAAAGACAATGGCAACGTTTCCCTTTCAGCAACAGCCACTATGATCATTAAAATGGTTGAACCAAAAGAGGCTTTTGCTGCGTCCGATGTTAAACACGCAGTAAAAGAAGAGGACAAAAATAGCGTGACATTTTATTTAATCATTACCTTGGGTTCTGTTTCATTTCTTTTCGTAACCAGCATCATCGTGTTGATTGTAATGCAGTGTTCCAAAACTAAAGACTATTCCTCCAAGTATTTGCAAGATCCAAATTACGACGGGACACTGTGTCATAGCATCCAGTACAGATCCGGAGATAAACGCTACATGTTAGTTGGAGCCAGAATGAGTAGTGGTTCTACTATAGTTCCAGGCAGTAATGCGAATACTCTTGTGGTACCAGATCGCAGGAGAACATCTGATGAGGTACACACACACACACACGCACGCACGCACACACACACACACACACACACGCGCGCGCACACAAACGCGCACAGAAACAAGATAAATATTTTAATATTTAAATACAATGTAAACACTACAGTGTTCAACACTAACAAAGTTTACGTCAGTCAAACTAGACATGTACAGACTGTACGGTCTTTATTCAACACTCTGGGTCTTAATTTAACACTGTGAATTTTGCTCGTGTGCCTTTACATGTATTGCCCATAGAATGAACTAGCTACTTATACTGCCCTTCTTCCAAATGAAACGTAACCTATATGAGTTCAAATTGTTGTGCCATGTTTATTCTCTTTTTATCTTTATATAAACGCTTTGTGTGGAGACGTATTTAACGACGATTAAATATTTTGGCTTTCATTTGATTGGAACATGCTGAGAAACTACATTTGGTACAAAAAAATAGAATATCACTTGATGTCAGTGTTGCACAATGAAATGTTTTGGTTTCGGGACTGCCCCTCTCCTGACGTTGCTTTTGACATTTCTTACAAAGCGAGGGCGGCGTGCAGTTAGATGGTGCAAGATGGATCGGAATATTTATTTTGAAAATTAATTTTCTTTTTTGGTGTTTAGCGGAATACAATTGTTACGAAAACACGTTGCTGCTTCTGCTAAAAGAACGACGGTGTCATTTTCCTTCGCGATGTATTGTTGCGGACAATGGCAGAGAAGAGAGCACTGCTGGATTGTCCTGTGCTTCTATTTGCTGATGCGCCCTACGGAGCAGACATCGACTCAGATAAGATACTTTGTTCCAGAGGAGGTTCAAGACGGAACGGTTGTAGGAAATCTTACTAAGGATTTGGGTCTTGATGTAAGTTCAGTGATATACAGACGGCTTCGTATAGTTTCTGGGTCTCATGACGATCTTTTTCAGGTTAATCAGAACAATGGCGTCCTGTCTGTTCATAAGAAAATCGACAGAGAGGAGCTATGTGACAGAAACCGAGCCTGTACAATACATTTAAAAATCCTCATTGAAAATCCGCTTGAAATCCATTACATTGAAATAGATATAACAGACGTTAATGACAATTTTCCAGTTTTTCCAGAAGCACAAATATATTTAGAAATATCAGAAAATAAACATTCAGGTGCAAGATTTGAACTTCCAGCAGCGCGTGACCTGGACGCGGGAATAAATTCTATTCGTTCTTATAAATTAGATCACAACGAACACTTTCAAATGCAGTTGAGGAATGGCGATGATGACGACAAAATAATTTTTTTAGTCTTGCAGAAACCTTTAGACAGAGAACAACATAATAAACACTTGTTACGTTTGACCGCATTTGATGGAGGTAATCCTCCCAAATCTGGTACTTTAGACATTATTGTTTCTGTTACTGACGTTAACGACAACACACCTGTTTTTACTCAGGAAATATATACAGTTACTTTAAACGAAAATGTCCCAATTGGCACTATAATTGCAAGTGTTAATGCTAGCGATGCAGACGAGGGTCTAAATGGAGAAATTGAGTATACACTTAGACGATCAAGTAATGCAAACGACTTATTTCAGTTAGACAGTGTTACTGGAGAGATTAGAGTAAAGCGGAACATTGACTATGAGGAAAATGAGGTATACCGGTTAAACGTCCAGGGAACTGATAAAGGACAGCCACCGATGACAGTAGATTGTAGAGTAGTCATAAAAGTTATAGACGCGAATGATAATAAACCTGAAATACATATTACGTCATTATCCAGCATAGTTCTCGAAGATTCTAAACGAGGAACAGTGATTGCCCTGGTTAGTGTTACTGATAAAGATTCTGGTGTAAATGGTAAAGTTATCTGCAGTCTGTCTGGTCACACACCTTTTGAGTTGAAAGCATCAGTACAAGACAACATATTTTCATTAGTGACGAAAGACGGACTAGACAGAGAACTTGTTTCATATTACGACATTACCATAAAAGCAAAGGACTTGGGCCAGCCTCCTCAATCCTGTGAGAAAGATTTAAAAGTACTGATTGGTGACGTGAATGATAACAGCCCGCAATTCCCCCATAATCCTCTTGAACTTTATTTGCTGGAAAATAACTCACCTGGGGAACTCATCTTCTCTGTAAGTGCCACTGACAGAGATATTAATGAAAACGCAGTAGTTACTTATTCTATTATCAGAAGAGACGGCATACAAAATGACATGACATCATTCATGAACATCAATGCTGAAAGCGGGCAAATACGTGCTTTAACAAGTTTCGACTTTGAAAAGGTGAAAACTTTCCATTTCCACGTGCTCGCTATTGATTCTGGAACACCGTCACTAAGCACCAATGTCACAGTGAACGTGTTCATTCTGGATCAGAACGACAACTTTCCAGTGATTTTATATCCAGTCAGCTCTAACGGTTCAGCTAAAGGTGTAGAGGAGGTTCCCCGCAATGTGAATCCAGGACATTTGGTGACTAAAGTGAGAGCATATGACACGGACATAGGATACAACGGCTGGTTATTATTTTCACTGCAGGAAGTGAGTGAGCACACTCTGTTTGGTTTGGACCGCTACACGGGACAAATAAGGACCCTTCGATCATTCACTGAAACAGATGAGGCTGAACACAAATTGGTCATCCTGGTCAAAGACAATGGCAACATTTCACTTTCCGCAACAGCCACTGTAATTATTAAACTTGTAGAACCCATGGAGGCTTTTGCTGTTTCCGATGATAAGGCAGTTAATGAAGAGGAAGAAAATAACGTGACATTTTATTTAATCGTTACATTGGGATCTGTTTCATTTCTTTTCATCATCAGCATCATTGTGCTGATTGTAATGCAGTGTTCCAAATCTACAGACATTTCCACCAAATATTTGCAGGAAACAAATTACGACGGGACGCTGTGTCACAGCATCCAGTATAGATCCGGAAATAAAAGCTACATGTTAGTTGGACCCAGAACGAGTATCGGCTCTACACTCGTTCGTGGGTGTAATGAGAATACATTGAGGCGAACCAGTATGCACAGTCGTGAGGTGAGTTTTTGCGGTTTACCATTCTCCGTAATTTTTTCTTTTAATTATTTTCTTAGTAAACATTAGAAACACTTTGCTTGGCCAATCATGCTACTGTGAAGTCTGTATGATTACACTTGGTGTCGCTGCATTAAAGATTAACTATGCCAAATGTTCTGTTTTCGCGCAATATCTTGAACTTTACCCCACCTCCTGCGTGACGCAGGCAGATTGGACTAGCAGAGTAAAGCAACGTCTGTTAAACACTGCAAGAGGCAATGCATTTTTTTATTTGGAAAGACACACTTATATTTACTGAATTGTGCGGAATAGGGTGTTGACCACGGACATCATTTTGGGATAGTGAAGAGGAATTTTGCGTTTTCGTCATGGAGACTCGGCAGTACGCGCCGTTAGCAATTTTGCTCTGCCTTTTTGTGTTGTGGTTTTGTGGTAACGTACTCGCTCAGATTCGCTACTCTATTCCGGAAGAATCTATACAAGGATCTATTGTAGGAAATACTGGCAAAGATCTGGGCATTGATGTAAATAAGCTTAAAGAGCGAAGATTTCGGATCGTTTCCGGATCAATGAATGGCTTCTTACAGATAAACCAGGACAATGGAGTGCTTTTTGTGAGTGGGAAAATCGACAGGGAGGAGCTTTGCGAAAAAAGCAACGTATGCACAGTGACCCTTAAAACCGTTGCGGAAAATCCTCTGGAAATACATTATATTGAGGTAGAAATTGTAGATATTAATGACAATTCCCCTGTATTTCCTGTCCGTCAAAAACATTTAGAGATATCAGAAAATGCTGTGCCACAGAGCACGCGCCTTCCACTAGACGCCGCGCGTGATTTAGACGCTGGTGTGAATTCTCTGCGTAAGTACATCCTTAGTCCGAATAACCACTTTGAACTAGATGTTAAAACTCGTGGAGAAGACAAAATTCCTTTTCTACTTTTGAAAAAGCCGCTTGATAGAGAACAGAAACCCGAGTTAAATCTAACATTAACAGCGTATGATGGAGGAAAGCCAGAAAGATTCGGTTCAGTGAACATTACCATAACTGTTGTTGACATCAATGATAACGCTCCAGTTTTTGATCGTCAGGTGTATACTGTAACAATAGAGGAAAATATCGAGTTTGGTTCATCGGTAGTAAAACTACATGCCACAGACTTAGACGAGGATGCCAACGGACAAGTTGTTTATGCCTTTGACAGAAGTCTAATGAGCAAAGCGTTAGACAAATTCGAAATAAATTCAAATACTGGTGAGATTACTATAAAAGGGTCAATAGATTTTGAAGAAGAGCGTGTGTATGAAATAGACGTACAAGCTTCTGATAAAGGCCCAGTACCATTAACAGGTCACTGCAGTATCATAATTAATATAAAGGATGTTAATGATAACGCACCTGAGATTGATGTAACCTCGCTGTCCTCTGAGATATTAGAGGACACAAATCCAGGGACAGCGATATCTCTGATCAGTGTATCTGACAAAGATTCAGGTGAGAATGGTATGATTATATGTAGCCTTATAGATGATATATCTTTTGAATTGAAACCATCTTTCCAGAGAAGCATGTACTCTCTGGTCACTAAAGGCCTGCTTGACAGGGAAACTGTTTCTAGTTACACAATAACCATAATTTGCAAGGACAAAGGGGAGTCTTCTTTATCTTCACAAAAGACCATGCAAGTTAATATTGCAGATGTCAATGACAACAGTCCAATGTTTACTCAAAATCCATTAAATTTTTATATTAGTGAAAACAACACCCCAGGCACACCTATATTCTCTATTAGTGCTTTTGACAGAGATCAGAATGAAAATGCACACATATCTTATCACATTGTGAAGGCAGAAGTTAATGAACCAAACATAGTCTCTTACCTGAATATAAATTCAGAGGATGGGAATGCTTATGTTTATGCACTACAACGCTTTGACTTTGAAACTACAAAAATGGTCCAGTTCAATGTGCTGGCTACCGATTCAGGAACTCCATCCCTAAGTAGCAATGTCACAGTGAATGTGTTCATTCTGGATCAGAATGACAATGCTCCAGTAATATTATATCCATTCAGTGCTAATGGTTCTGCTAAAGGTGAGGAAGAGATTCCCCGTAATGTGAATCCGGGACATTTGGTGACTAAAGTGAGAGCCTATGATGCGGATATTGGATACAATGGCTGGTTATTATTTTCACTAGCGGAAGTGAGTGATCACAGTCTCTTTGGTTTGGACCGCTATACGGGACAGATAAGGACCCTTCGCTCATTCACAGAAACAGATGAGACTGAACATAAACTAGTCATAATGGTCAAAGACAATGGCAATGTTTCACTTTCAGCAACAGCAACTGTGATTATTAAACTTGTTGAGCCTAAAGAAGCTTTTGCATCTTTTGATGTTAAGACTGCAGTCAACACTGAAGAAGAAACTCATGTTACATTTTATTTGATCATCACCCTGGCCTCAGTTTCAGTACTTTTTGTTATCAGTATCATCGTGCTAATTGTAATGCAGTGCTCCAAATCTACAGACTATTCCTCCAAATATTTACAAGACACCAATTATGATGGCACACTGTGTAACAGCATCCAATACAGATCTGGAAATAAACAGTACATGTTAGTTGGACCCAGAATGAGTATTGGCTCTACTATAGTTTCTGCAAGTAATGGGAACACCTTAGTAATTCCAGACCGGAGAGGAAAAGCTTCGGGTGAGGTAAGAAATTCAGACAGGCTTTGTTATAATTTTGTTTATTGGGGACATGAAACTCTGGCAGCAATTTACCTTTGAAAATGGCTTCTATGTGCAGTATTGCTGGATGGCTTATCTGAGTGATATAAATCTACATTGACCTCTGACATCTCAAAATATTTAAAAAATTTTCCTTACTGACTAATTAAGACTGAAAGCAGATATGCATCTCGATACTGTATACTGTTATATATTTTAATTATTTAAGTTTAAACTTGCATGAGCATAGTGAATCAGCAGCTAACACTGGATTAGGGCTGGGTTGAGTTTTTCTGTAAAAAGACAAGCTTTGTATGCTGGTAGACACACTTGCCCATTGTATAGTACTGTATATTACTGAGTATGTGTGTCGGCATGAATTTCTGTCTTGCAATCTATTTTTAACCCAGGCCCCCATGTCCCTTCACAGAATAAATGGAAAATGATTGAAGGAAATATAAATTGATAGGATTTCCTTAACATTTCTTTTAAATTTGTTAAAAAACTTATTGATTGCATAACTCATATTGAAACTCATCTTCACATGGTTAAGGTCACAAAATAGTCGAAAAGTCAAAAATTTTATTTTTTCTACTGCCTTCTTTCCTGTTTTCTAGATGTATATTTAAAGGGTATTTATGGCATTCAAATTACAAGCAAGAAGAGCTTACCTGTGTGCGTTATGCTAATAACTAGTGCAGTGACATCAGTCACAGTGATGAGATATTTTCCAAACAGTGAGTTTATATTCAAGTTCAAGTTTGACTTATAACTTGTTTTCAGTGCTGCAACACTTTTCCATGTCATGATTGGCTTTGTCACTCAGTGTTAGTCTTGGCTTCTTTGCTGGAGGATACTGAGAAAGTTGCACCTTTTCCTTATTTGCACAGAGTAAATTTGGTCTTTTCTACAATTTTCCTTCTATTTGGACAAATATTTTTCTGCCTGGGCCTTACTGATTGGGGACAAATGTAATTTGCAATTTTCTGTCTATAACATGTTCAGATGATAATCAACATTGACTGAAGTTAACAGGATGCCATTGTATTTCTTTGTCTGTTGTAATTGTCGGCGAAAATGTCACTGTTGTTTCCTCCGGGTATTCTGATTTCCTCCCACAGTCAAAAAGATATGCAGATTAGGTGTGTGAATGAGCATTTGTATATGTGTCTGTGTGTGCCCTGTGATGGATTGGCACCCCATCTCATCCCACCTCATACCAATAAGTGAGTGAGTGAGTGAGTGAGTGAGTAATAAGTGATGGTAAACAGTTCTTACTGTTTAAAGCTTCATTTTGAAAATTGGTTTTACATTTGGTAGTTCACAAAAAGCATCATTATCAGTGATGTTTGTTGCCTTGTTGTGTGTACTGCATTGTGTGGTAACTAATAAAGGGAATTTGTAAGAACTTAAAAAATTTCTGTCCCAATTATTTCAATACAAATAACAATTATATGATTATACTTATATATTTTTTTCATGTCAATTACTTAAACCACTTGAGGCAAATGATTAAATATAATTAATTTATCAAAGTTTACAGTTTTTAATATGCATTAAATCTACTATGAGTCAAATAAATAAAACAATATATAAGTTCATTTGATGTACCCTCCTTTAAAGAAACCATATTTGCCATTTAAACATAAATTGACCAAGCATTTATCCAGTACATATAAAGTAAAAATAAATATATAATCAAAAAGTCTTCCAGTTAAGCATTGCTTTTATTAAGCTGGTGTACTCCTTTTTACTTACCATTTTGTCATATTCATGTTTCGTTGATATATGCACCATGCATAGGGTGTATCTGAAAAGTGGGTCTGTACAGATGGATATAGGCTATTTGTGGAGTAAACTCACAAGTGATAAACTAAGTGTCTGAGAACTTACTATGAGTGTTTCAATAAAGTATTCACAGAATTCCCAAAAATTAAAGGTTGTTCTGGATGGTCTGATGATAGACTATTTTAAGTTTTAATGAAGCATGCCTGATTTAGGAGCAGTTTTCAGATGGCAGAAGGCAAATCAAATTATAGGTGGGGTGTGTAGAAATCTCTTGATGTTAGCCATATATTTCATAGCTAATTGAACAAACATGTTTATGGACTTGATTATTTTGATTCATTATCTTTATGCTACCCAGGGGCACTGGTAGCTCAGTGGTAGGTGTTTCGCCTGCCATGCGGAAGGCCTGGGTTCGATTCCAGCCAGTGCCCACACCCCAGCCACTGGATACAGTGCCGGCCGGTCCCAAGTCCGGATAAAATGGGAGGGTTGCGTCAGGAAGGGCATCCGGCATAAAACCTGTGCCAAGCTGTTGTGCGGACTGGATATTCCGCTGTGGCGACCCCTTGCCGGGAGCCGCCGAAAGATCAACAACAGCATCTTTATGCTATTGTGAATTTGTAGAGGATGGTGAAATCTGGGGAACAGTATTAATTTGTTTAGCTTTCTTTGGATGTGGTGCTGCTAGGCTACGATGTGTTGGCTATCTACTGTATAAGAACTTTATTTGCCTAAACTCCCGGAATTTTGAAGAAAAAAGCTATTCCATCAGCTGCCTCCCAAATACTTAGAGGTCTTTCCATTTTGTTATTTAAATAAAATAGTGCATACTGTAGTCCAATATATGAACTTCGAGCTCAGTGGCAGCCTCGAGGTGTCAGTACATAACCACATTTGGTTCCTGACGTCTAAAACACACCCCGCCCTGTCATTTTCCGGTGCGATCAGGCAACTGCTTAAATGCTGAGAATCATTTATGTGATATAGTTTCATTGACGATGATAATATCAACAGCGACGAATGTGTAAAACTAATATTCATGGATACGCTTTAATGTTTTGATATTTCTGTTGTGATAGCTGCAAAATGGAACAAAGGGGACGTGCGATATGGCGGAAACCACACACAAGATTCTTCGTTGTGGCAGTTTTGCTTTTGTTTGAGAGAACGATTTGTGTGCAGATTCAATGGTTTATTTCTGAAGAACAGAATGATGGAACCCTAGTTGGTAATATCGCCAAAGAATTAGGTATCGACCACAGAATCCTAAAAGAGCGAGGATTACGCATTGTTTCAGCCTCGGCAGAGTCGAGGTTTCGAGTGAATCAGGACGACGGAGGACTTTATGTAAACGGAAAAATAGACAGAGAAGAAGTCTGCGCGGGAGGCAACGCTTGTTCTGAAAATTTTAAAATTGTTCTTGAAAATCCACTGGAGATTCACTACGTGTCAGTACATATTTTGGACATAAACGACAACTCTCCGAATTTCATTCAGAAAACAAAACATTTGGATATAGGAGAATCAGCCCTACCGGGGACACGATTCCAGCTCCAAGCAGCTCACGACCCTGATAGTGGAAGCAATTCTATTCAGAATTATAAACTGAGTCACAACGATCATTTTCGACTCGAAGTCAAAGATCGTGATGAAGACGGTAAAATTCCTATTCTAATATTACAAAAGCAGTTAGACAGAGAAGCTGCACAAACTATAAAATTATTATTAACTGCTGTAGACGGGGGA
This sequence comes from Dolichallabes microphthalmus, assembly GCA_026413445.1. Taxonomy (NCBI): domain Eukaryota; kingdom Metazoa; phylum Chordata; class Actinopteri; order Siluriformes; family Clariidae; genus Dolichallabes; species Dolichallabes microphthalmus. Next base: position 5,262,516 of record JAOTQY010000010.1, read on the forward strand.
AAACCATCAAAATCTGGAACAATGGAAGTAATCATAAATGTCCTGGATATAAATGATAACGCACCTGTTTTCACTGAAGAGACCTATACTGTAATGCTGCACGAAAACGCGCCGATAGGCACAACAGTAATACGGTTAAATGCGACAGATTTGGATGACGGCTCAAATGGCGAGATTGTTTATTCCATGGGTAACAATCCAAACAGAAAAATACGGGAACTTTTTGAAATATCCCCGACCACTGGTGAAATCATTGTGAAGGGAGTTTTAGATTTTGAAATCAAAGACAAATATGAAATTGATATTCAAGCATCCGACAAAGGCTTTGTACCAATGATATCAGACAAGACAGTAACTATAAAGATTGTAGACGTGAATGACAATGCGCCAGAGATAGAGGTGACATCGTTTTCAAGTACCATTCCAGAAGATTCTAAATCTGGGACTACAGTTGCTTTGATAAGTTTATCTGATGTAGACTCTGGGGTCAATGGAAAGGTGTCTTGCTCAGTAACCGAGCACGTGCCTTTCAAGCTTTTTTCAGCCTCACATGATAATGTTTACTCGTTAGTCACATCGTCCACACTTGACAGAGAAATTGCGTCTCAATATGTTATTACATTAACTGCAAAAGACGCAGGGGAACCGTCGTTGACATCAGTGAAGACTATAACTGTACAAGTATCAGATGTAAATGATAACAGTCCCGAGTTTATTAGTTCCCCATACACGTTTTATGTAATGGAAAACAATACTCCAGGAAAATCTTTGTTTTCTGTATTTGCTTTTGATCGAGACTCAAACGAAAACGCAGAAATCAGCTATCAGATATGGAGAGATAATCTCAAAGAGAATCAGTACACATCGTTTATCAATGTTCATTCAGAAAATGGCGCCATATACGCGTTGAAATGTTTTGACTTTGAGACAGTGAAGACCTTCCAGTTCTTTGTGCTCGCTACAGATTCAGGAACTCCTTCATTAAGCAGCAACGTCACAGTGAACGTGTTTATTCTGGATCAGAACGACAACGCTCCAGTGATCTTATATCCAATAAGTGCTAATGGATCTGCTGAAAGCGAGAAAGAGATTCCCCGAAATGTGAATCCAGGACATTTGGTGACTAAAGTGAGAGCTTATGACGCGGATATAGGATACAACGGCTGGTTATTATTTTCATTAGTGGAAGTGAGTGACCACAGTCTCTTTGGTTTGGACCGCTATACGGGACAGATCAGGACTCTTCGGTCATTCACAGAAACAGATGAGGCTAAACATAAACTGGTCATGCTTGTCAAAGACAATGGCAATGTTTCACTTTCAGCAACAGCGACTGTGATCGTTAAACTCGTTGAACCAAAAGAGGCTTCTGCTGCATCCGATGTTAAAAACCCAGTAACAAATGACGCAGAAAATGATGTTACATTTTATTTGATTATTACGTTGGGTTCTGTTTCATTTCTTTTCATCATAAGCATCATCGTGTTGATTATAATGCAGTGCTCCAAACCTACAGACTGTTCTTTCAAAGATTTACAAGATATAAATTACGATGGGACACTGTGTCACAGCATCCAGTACAGATCTGGAGATAAACGCTACATGTTAGTTGGACCCAGAACGAGTATCGGTTCTACTCTAGTTTCAGGCAACAATGGGAATACTCTAGTGATACAAGATCGCAGGAGAAGAACGTCTGTTGAGGTAAGAAAGATGTGCTTACGAATTCGAACCTTTAGTATACGGCAACCCCTTATACAGTACGGGTTCAGTACCTCTCCTTTATAAAAAACAGTCAATGTTTCCTGATATTTATTTAAAATGTTATGGTTTTAAATTTACAACATTGTTTAATTAGCTCATCTTTCCAAAAACAAAGGCAAAACAAGAGTAGTCTTGAGGATTGATTAAATATATATTTTTAATAAACTATACATTTTTTTTACACTAAAAGCATTAAACCTCTATTGCGAATATTGCGTTTTGTGGGAATCATTATTACAAAGTCGGGAACATTGTTTTTTTTTTCTTTCTTGCAAATTAATTGCCCGAAAAACCAGCAGAGAAAAATGTACAAAGAATATTGTTCTTAAATGGACCCTATTACTCACACGCGCTCTTAACCAATTTCTATTCACATACATCTCTGAAACCAAATGTTTTTAAGTAACACAAAAAAATAAGGCCCCTAATTGTATTTATTTACTCTTTAATGTCTATTGATTTCCTGTCCACTTATTTTTGTGTCTCGTTTTGGTTTATTAACTCATGTTACTTAACATTTTGACGAATTATGAAACACAAAAACTCAATTGTAAAATAATTAGATTCTTTCTATAATAGAATCTATGTAAACTTCACAAAAACTCAAAAAGTAGTGAGCATAGAGGTCGATGAGCAGATGTGGTACGTTGAGTACACGTTCTGTAAAGGTTTGTGCTTTTGTGCTGGACGCTTTGGTTTGGCGCAAAGCAAGCACAACATTTAGGAAAGTTTGTGACTTGTTTTCCCGCCGAGTTTAATAGCTTTGACACTTAGCTGCTGCAAAAATTTTGAAGTTGAAGAATATTTAGGTGGATTAAATGATTAATCTCAGATTGAATGACTTCACAAGACCGGCAACAACTTATAGTCGCTGTCCATGGTACTAGCAACTATCATTATGATTTTGAACTGCATGTGGCAGTTTGTGTGTGTGTGTGTGTGTGTGTGATATATGTTTATTCGCTTCGTTTTTCGTCTGTTCGTTTTATTGTTTAGTTACCTTTTTTTGTTAACAATTAGGGGTTTAAGATAGGCATTTCAGCGCATGTTCTACATAATCCTGTCCCATTGCAAACGGCATCGTATGACCATCTAAAATGTTTTATTACCAAGGTTTTAATTCTAGAAATTCTCAGTGTATTATCGTTTTAATTCGCGAGGTGTCAGCATACAACTAGAAGAAGGTTGATGACGTAAATATGAGACGGTTGTTGTGTCCGCCCATTCGGTAGCCTCGTATATTTTCTAAAAATCGAGAGAGAAATAAATCGAGAGGGAATAAAGAGAGACTATATGCTTTAGCCTTATAGTTGGTACTCGTGAGTTATAGAGGGTATTATGGGTAGTTTTTCGAGTATGCGCATTCATTTGTGATTTAACTGGACTTGTTGTAACTGCTCAAAATGGAACAAAAGAGAGGATCGTGGTGGCTAAGCCTTGCTTTTATGGCTGTACCGTTGTTGTTTGGAAGAGCGGTTTGGGCAGGAATACGGTATTCTCTCTCTGAAGAGCAGAAGGACGGTACTGTGGTCGGAAATATTGCGAAGGATTTAGGAATTGATAGAAGAAGCTTAAAAGAGAGAGGATTCCGCATCGTGTCATCCTCAGGGGATTCCCCATTCAAGGTAAATCAAAATGACGGAGCGTTGTATGTTAGTGGAAATTTAGACAGAGAGGCGGTGTGCGAGAAAAGCACATCGTGCACAATCAATCTCAAAATCGCCATGGGGAATCCCCTGGAGATCCATTATGTGACTGTAGAGATTATAGACGTAAATGATCACGATCCTGTTTTTACTGAAGAAGAAACGCTCATGGAGGTATGGGAGTCTGCCTTACCCGGCACGCGTTTTCAGCTTCAGCCGGCCCGCGACCCTGATAGCGGATCAAATTCTATTCAAACGTATAGAGTCAGCCAAAACGATCATTTCAAACTTGAAGTCAAAGATCGTGATGAAGATGGCAAAATTCCTATTCTGATATTGGAGAAGCAGTTAGACAGAGAAGATACACAAACTATAAAATTGTTACTAACTGCTATAGACGGCGGAAAACCATCAAAATCTGGAACAATGGAAGTAATCATAAATGTCCTGGATATAAATGATAACGCACCCGTTTTCTCTGAAGACACCTATACTGTAATGCTGCATGAAAACGCGCCTAAAGACACAACAGTAATACGGTTAAATGCCACAGATTTGGATGACGGCTCAAATGGCGAGATTGTTTATTCCATGGGTAATAATCTAAACAGAAAAATACGGGAACTTTTTGAAATATCCCCGACCACTGGTGAAATCATTGTGAAGGGAGTTTTGGATTTTGAAATCAAAGACAAATATGAAATTGATATTCAAGCATCGGACAAGGGACTTGCACCAATGACATCAGACAAGACAGTAACTATAAAGATTGTCGATGTAAATGACAATGCGCCAGAGATAGAGGTGACATCGTTTTCAAGTACCATTCCAGAAGATTCAAAATCTGGGACAACAGTTGCTTTGATAAGTTTATCTGATTTAGACTCTGGGATCAACGGAAAAGTTTTTTGTTCAGTACCCGAGGATATGCCGTTTAAGCTTTTGTCGGCCTCGCATGATAATGCTTATTCTTTAGTTACGTCGTCAACACTTGATAGGGAAATAGCTTCTCAGTATACTATTATATTAACTGCACAAGACACGGGGAACCCACCATTGGCATCGATGAAGACTATAACTGTACAGGTATCAGATATAAATGATAATAGTCCTGAGTTTATTAGTTCTCCATACACGTTTTATGTAATGGAAAACAATATTCCGGGAGCATCTTTATTTTCTGTATTTGCTTTTGATCAAGACTCAGGTGAAAACGCTGTAATTAACTATCAGATATGGAGAGATAATTCCAAAGACAACCTGTACACATCGTTTATTAATGTTCATTCTGAAAATGGCGCCATATACGCGTTAAAAAGTTTTGATTTTGAGACAATGAAGACGTTCCAGTTTTACGTGCTCGCTTCAGATTTAGGAACTCCTTCACTGAGCACCAAAGTCACAGTGAACGTGTTCATTCTGGACCAGAACGACAACGCTCCAGTGATCTTATATCCAATAAGCGCTAATGGATCTGCTGAAGGTAAGGAAGAGATTTCCCGAAATGTGAATCCAGGACATTTGGTGACTAAAGTGAGAGCTTATGACGCGGATATAGGATACAACGGCTGGTTATTGTTTTCACTAGTGGAAGTGAGTGACCACAGTCTCTTTGGTTTGGACCGCTACACAGGACAGATCAGGACTCTTCGGTCATTCACAGAAACAGATGAGGCTGAACACAAACTGGTCATACTGGTCAAAGACAATGGTAACGTTTCACTTTCAGCAACAGCGACTGTGATCATTAAACTCGTTGAACCCAAAGAGTCTTTTGCTGCATCCGATGTTAATAAAGTAGTATCTAATGAAGAAGAAAATAACATTACATATTATTTAATCATTACCTTGGGTTCGGTTTCATTTCTTTTTATCATTAGCATTATCGTGTTGATTGTAATGCAGTGCTCCAAAACTACAGACTATTCCTCCAAGTATTTGCAAGATACAAATTACGACGGGACAATGTGTCACAGCATCCAGTACAGATCTGGAGATAAACGCTACATGTTAGTTGGACCCAGAACGAGTATCGGTTCTACTCTAGTTCCCGGCAGCAATGGGAATACTCTTGTGATACAAGATCGCAGGAGAAGAGCGTCTGTTGAGGTAAGGCAGTTTCCCTTTAGAAATTCTATAATTTTATAGTACCTGATCAACTATTTTGCAGCTGAATGCAAAAGGCGCCGTTGTGTCCACATGCATCTGTAAAATATATATATTTTACTCTCACCTATCGAGCATAATTATAATATCTATATATAGTAATCGCAGTTCAAACACCATCCTTCTTTTTCAAACCCGAAAATACACCAAACCCAAAGAAACAGCAAACCAGTCTCACTGTCGAAACTAGGATGTTACTACAGCGCCAACAAATCTTATAGTCAAAAGTAATTCTCACTGCAAGGTTGTATGGTATGGTATGGTATGGTATGGTATGGTATGGTATGGTATGGCATGGTTTTGTTTTGTTTCAAATCCATCCTATTCGACGTATCAGACTTCTCTCTTGTCCTTAAACATCTGTTGAGATGAGATAGAATCAGGTGTTTAAGGACAAGAAAGCATGTGGTCACCGGGGCTGCTGAAACAATTGTCCAATTACTATTTCAGGGCGTGGCATTTTTGGTACAGTTATTTACGCTCTTATGTATTTTAACGTTTCATTGGTTGGTGTTTTAGTTATGATTTAGTTATGTGGAAAGTATTTTTTGGTATTTTGCTGTGGACGCACAATCATGTCCAACGTAAGGAAAACAACTGGTGAACGACTGGAAAACTTAAGGACAATGCCTATCTTGTTCTGCGTGTAGAAATTCTTGCTGCACTGAACGTTACATTCGCGAGAGGTCAGCATGTAACTATAAAAAGGTTCAAGACGTATAAGATGGGTGTTGTGCCCACCCACTCAGTGATCACGGATATGTGTTTAATATCAGACAGGATAAAATGAGAACGTGCTACGCATTTAGTTCATCGTGATAGTTTTATTATGGACGTGTTGTAATCGCTCAAAATGGAAGAAAGGAGAGCTGCTTTATGGCGAAAGGTACATGTAAGCCTCGTCTTCGTGGGTATATCGTTGTTGTTTGGAAGAGCGGTTTGGGCACAGATACGGTATTCTATTTCTGAAGAGCAAAAAGACGGTACTGTCGTTGGAAATATTGCGAAGGATTTAGGAATTGATGCAAGAAGCTTAAGAGAGAGAGGATTCCGCGTCGTGTCGTCCTCAGGGGATTCACTGTTCAAGGTAAATCAAAATGACGGAGCGATGTATATTAGCGGGAACTTGGACAGAGAGACGGTGTGCGAGAAAAGCACACTGTGCACGATCAGTATCAAAATCGCCATGGAAAATCCACTGGAGATCCATTATGTGTCTGTAGAAATTCTGGATGTGAATGATCATGCTCCAGTTTTCAATGAAAAAGAAACGCTCTTAGAGATATGGGAGTCAACCTTACCCGGAACACGTTTTCAGCTTCAGCCAGCCCACGACCACGACAGCGGATCAAATTCTATTCAAACGTATAAACTCAGCCAGAATGATCATTTCCGACTTGAAGTTAAAGACCGTGGAGAAGGTGGTAAAATTCCCATAGTGGTCTTACAAAAGCCCATAGACAGAGAGGTCATACAAAGCATGAAAATGTTATTAACTGCTGTCGACGGTGGAAGACCCTCCAAATCTGGAACAATGGACATAACTGTTCGTGTACTGGATGTAAATGATAACATGCCCGTTTTTACCAAGGACGTTTATTCTGTGCAGTTAAATGAAAACGTACCCATAGGTACCACTGTAATACGAGTAAATGCCACAGATTTAGATGACGGCGCAAATGGAGAAGTTGTTTATGCATTTTCTAATAGTGTTCACAGTAAATTGCGCAAAATATTTGATATAGATTCGATCACCGGAGAAATTTTAGTCAAAGGACATATTGATTTTGAAGCAACGAGTGGTTATGAAATCGACATAACAGCATCAGACAAAGGTATTGTACCGCTGACAACAGATAAGAGTGTCATTGTAAAAATAGTCGATGTCAATGACAATGCGCCGGAAATAGAGTTGACATCACTTTCAAGCTCTGTTTCAGAAGATTCCAGAGCAGGCACTACAGTTGCTTTGATAAGTGTAACTGATTTAGACTCTGGAATTAATGGGAAAGTTTTTTGTTCAGTTCCTGAAAATATACCGTTTAAATTAATGCCAAGTTCACAGGACAATATTTATTCATTAGTTACTACATCATCCATTGACAGAGAGAAGCAGTACGAATATGACATTACATTAATTGCCAAAGATGCAGGGGAACCACCATTATCATCACTGAAACGTTTAACTATATTGGTATCAGATATAAACGATAATAATCCAGAGTTTTCTCTGTCACCTTACATATTTTACATTATGGAAAATAATATTCCAGGTATGTCGTTATTCTGTGTTTCGGCCTCTGACAAAGACACAAATGAAAACGCAATAATCGCATATGAAATAATAAAAGAACGAGGCGAAGATAAACAAATGTTTGTGAATATAAATGCTGAAAATGGGTGTATTTACGCATTAAAAACTTTCGACTTTGAAAGTGTAAAAACTTTTCAATTCCACGTGCTCGTTATAGATTCGGGAACTCCGCCACTAAGCAGTAACGTCACAGTAAACGTGTTCATTTTGGATCAAAACGACAACGTTCCAGTAATCTTATACCCAGTCAACGCTAATGGTTCTGCTGATGGTGTGGTTGAGATTTTCCGCAATGTGAATCCAGGACATTTGGTGACAAAAGTGAGAGCATATGACGCGGACATAGGATACAATGGCTGGTTATTATTTTCACTGCAGGAAGTGAGTGACCACAGTCTATTTGGATTAGACCGCTATACAGGACAGATCAGGACTTTTCGCTCATTTACAGAAACCGATGAGGCTGAACACAAACTGGTCATACTTGTCAAAGACAATGGAAATGTTTCGCTTTCAGCAACAGCGACTGTGATCATTAAACTTGTAGAGCCCAAAGAAGCTTTTGCAGCTTCTGATGTCAAAAAAGCAGTATCTAACAAAGAGGAAACTAGCGTTACATTTTATTTGATAATTACCTTGGGATCGGTTTCATTCCTTTTTATCATTAGTATCATCGTGCTGATCGTAATGCAGTGCTCCAAATCTACAGACTATTCCTCCAAGCATTTACAAGATACGAATTTCGACGGAACACTGTGTCACAGCATCCAGTACAGATCCGGAGATAAACGCTACATGTTAGTTGGACCCAGAACGAGTATCGGTTCTACTCTTGTTCCAGGGAGTAATGCGAATACTTTAGTGATACAAGATCACAGAAGAAGAACTTCTGGTGAGGTAAGATATAAAAGTACGTTTGTGAATTAATTTTCAATAATTATAAACTGATGCATTATTGGTCGTTCTTGGAATGCTTTCTCAGGTAACTGCATTAATTACGAATATTCGGAGCTTTTCCATTTTTTCCTTTTTATTTACGTTAAAGAATATTCTGCTGAGTTTCGAATCCCATGTATTTAGAGATGTTTAGACTACTATTTTTTTGTGGCACTCAGAACGTTTCACTTCCGAAATTACAGACTCACTAACTCAAACATGCAAACTCCATGCACACAGAGACGGGGATCGAACCCGCACCCGGGAGGTGCAAGGCGACAGTGCTTAAATTACAGACTTTCTTTTGTTATTTATAGCTCCCAAAAGCAGTTTAAGTGATTTTTTAAAAGTTGCATGTCTTAAAAATTGAACACTTTTATTCACATTTATGATGATGATGAAATTGGTTTAATCACTTTTCTGCACTGAGCTATCGCACGGTGTCAGTGTAATCCAAACGGAAGCACCTCATGGGTTTGGTCTCTTCCTGGTTATTTGGACCGCGTCATCTGGACCTAATATTTTGTAGTCGCCTATGCCGCACCTCGTGGTGCACGAGGAATATTTTTTATGCTTTCCATAACTGAGTACTGATTTGGTTCAGCCAGATTGACGTAAGAACGGCAATATGGGTACACATTCTGTGGATTGTTTTTGTTAACGTGTGCAGAGACTGCAATATTTTTCTTCCAAAATGGAACAAAGGGACTCTGCATCATGGCGACTGAAGCTTGCACTTTTTACCCTGTCGCTGCTATTTTGGAGAGTAGCACTGGCGCAGATACGATATTCCGTGCTAGAAGAACAGAAAGACGGCACCCTGATTGGAAATATCGCAAAGGATTTGGGGCTTGATCCCAGAATTTTAAAGGAGCGAGGTTTTCGTGTTGTATCAACTACAGGGGAGTCTCTGTTTAACCTGAATCAGAATGATGGCATCTTATATACTACCGGAAAAATAGACCGGGAGGAAATATGCGAGAGAAGTAGCTCATGCTTAATTAACTTAAAAATCGCGCTTGAACATCCTATAGAGATTCATAACGTAGAGGTTGAAGTTGTGGACATAAACGACCATGCTCCGATGTTTCCTGAGATAGCTCAGCGTTTGGAAATCTCAGAAAGCGCCGTGTCAGGTTCACGATTTCAGATTCAAGCGGCACGCGATCCGGATAGCGGGATTAATTCTGTGCAAATGTATAAAATCAGTCATAATGAACATTTTCGGATTGATGTTAAAGACAGGGGCTCGGACCGGAAGATGCCCTTTTTAATTTTACAAAAATTGTTAGATAGGGAAACTAGTCTTAGTCATAAACTTCTACTCACAGCGGTGGACGGCGGAAAGCCACCAAAATCGGGGTCTATGGAGATTACTATTGATGTCCTAGATATAAATGACAACATTCCAGTTTTTACAAAAGACTCGTATTCTGTGAAGGTTAGTGAAAACGTCCCCATAGGAACCACGATAGCGCAGGTAAATGCTATTGACCGAGATGATGGCGTGAATGGTGAAGTGTTTTTCACTTTTGGCCACGATGTAGACAGTGACTTGCGCCAACTTTTTGATCTGGATCCAGTCACAGGCGAAATAATCGTAAAAGGTCAAATCGATTTTGAGCAAAAAGACCATTATGAAATTGATATTCAAGCATCAGACAAAGCTCTAGCACCACTGACTGTCGACAAAAGCATTTTAATACAAATTATTGATGTAAATGATAATGTGCCTGAAATTGAAGTGACATCATTTTTAAACACAGTTCCAGAGGATTCTAAGTTAGGGACTACAGTAGCATTAATTAGTGTGAGTGATTTAGATTCTGGATTAAATAGAAAAGTGTCCTGTTCTATACTTGAAGAAATACCTTTCAGGTTAATGCAGACCTCACAGCATAACATCTATTCATTGACAACTGCAACTTTACTTGACAGAGAGAAAATATCACAGTATGACATTACATTAGTGGCCCAGGATGCAGGTCAGCCAGCGTTGTCATCTTTTAGATCTATTACTGTCCATATATCTGATGTCAATGACAATAGCCCTAAGTTTTCACTTAACCCACATAACTTCTACATAACTGAAAATAATGTCCCAGGCACAACCATGTTTTCTGTATCAGCCAGTGATTGTGATTTAGATGAAAATGCCATGATTACCTATCAGATTCTGAGGGATATTAGTGAGCAAAACAAGTATATATCCTTTGTAAACATAAATTCTGAAAATGGACAAGTATATGCACTGAAAAGCTTTGACTTTGAAACAGTTAAAGCATTCCACTTCCAAGTCCTTGCTACTGATTCTGGAAACCCATCTCTGAACAGTAATGGGACAGTGAATGTGTTCATTCTAGATCAGAATGACAACAGTCCAGTGATCTTATATCCAGTTAGTGCTAATGGTTCTGCTGAAGGTGTGGAGGAGGTTCCTCGCAATGTAAATCCTGGACATTTGGTGACAAAAGTGAGAGCCTATGATGCAGATATAGGATATAACGGCTGGTTATTATTTTCCCTGCAGGAAGTGAGTGATCACAGTCTATTTGGTTTGGACCGCTATACTGGACAAATAAGGACACTTCGCTCATTCACAGAAACAGATGAAGCTGAACATAAACTGGTCATACTGGTCAAAGACAATGGAAATGTTTCACTTTCAGCAACAGCAACAGTGACTGTCAAACTTGTAGAGCCCAAAGAACCTTCTGCAATTTCCAATGTCAAAAATGCAGTAAAAGATGAGGGGGGAAATAATATTAGATTTTATTTAATTATCACCCTGGGTTCAGTTTCAATTCTTTTTTTTATTAGTATCATCATTTTAATAGCAATGCAGTGCTCAAAATCTACAGATTATTCTTCCAAGCATTTACAAGATACAGCTTATGATGGGACGCTGTGTCACAGCATCCAGTACAGATCTGGAGATAAACGGTACACATTAGTTGGTTCCAGAATGAGTATTGGATCTACTATAGTTCCAAGCAGTAACAGAAATACTCTACTGGTACCAGATCACAGGAGGAGACCATCTAGAGAGGTAAGGTTTTGCTCAGTGTAGACCTGGTGTGGATGTTTGTATTTAGCATGACTATACAATATGAATTCTGGTTATGCCTTATTTTATTGAATGATTATGACAGTTGTGTAGAATCTGAAATTTGTTTTTAATCATGTGTTATGGTCAGTATCTAACACAGTAGTTCTTTAGTATACTGTTTTAATGACATTACATATGTGGAATTTTTTTTTCACACTAAATTCAAATTTTATTAGTCACATACACAGTCATACACAGTATGATATGCAGTGAAATGCTTATACAACCGCCAGTGACCTTAAAAAATAAAAGCTTATAGATAAGAAATAAATATGAATAAAAAGAAATACAATAGAAAATAAATTTAACTAAGATAAAAATAATATACTGTACAAATAAGGACATTCACAATATAGCAAAACATAGAAAATATAGAAATTTATAGAAATGAAAAAAATTTGTGTAAATAAAGAAAAAAAATGAGGGGTGTGCAAATATGCATAAAAAGTGTCTTCTTAAAGTCTTCTTGTGCAATGATCCAGAGATGAAAATATAAATATGTATGTGTAAGTGTGCATGAATGTGTCCATAAGTGTCCATGAATGTTCAGTTAATTTTGGATGCTAAAAAGATGGTATTAGTCCTGTATGGTGGTGTGGTTGAGAGACCTTATCGCCTGCGGGAAGAAGCTCCTCCTCAGTCTCTCTGTGTTGGCCTTCAGGGAGCAGAATTGCTTCCCAGACCGCAACAGCGAGAACAGTCCATTGCTGGGGTGGCTGAGGTCCTTCACGATCTTCCTGGCCTTGGTCTAGCACCGCTTACTGTAGATTGAGTGCAGGTCAGGTAGCTCGGTACGGATGATGTGCTCAGCTGATCGCACCACCCTCTGGAGAGCTCATCTGCATGGTGCTGTTTCCAAACCAGGTCATGATGTTTCCCATCAGGATGCCCTCTATGGTGCAGGATTAGAAATTCCTGAGCACCCTGGAGGGCAGTCTGAAGTCTCTCAAGCGTCTAAGGTGGTAGAGACGATGCCGGACCTTTTTCACCACGGTGTTGATGTGACAGGACCATGACAGGTCCTGCGTGATGTGAACACAGAGGTATCGGAAGCTGTCCACTCTCTCCACTGGGCTCCTGTTGATGATGGGGGTCTGGTAGTTCCTCTGCTTTGTACTAAAGACCACTATCAGCTCCTTTGTCTTGCTGACGTTCAGGAGGAGATTGTTTCTCTAGGTAGGCCGTCTCATTGTTGTTTGTGATCAGGCCCACCACGACAGTGTCGTCAGCAAACTTAATGAAGGTGGTGGAGTTCGTAGTGGCCACGCAGTCATAGGTGTACAGTGAGTACAGCAGGGGGCTCAGAACACAACCCTGGGAGGCTCCAGTGCTGAGAGTGAGGGGGGCTGAGACATGACCGCTCATCCTTACTGCCTGTGGTCTGCCAGTTAGGAAGTTGGAGATCCACTGACACAGAGATGAGCTGAGTCCCAGGTTCTCCAGCTTGATGGTGAGTGTGGAGGGAATTATGGTATTAAATGCTGAGCTGTAGTTGATGAAGAGCATTTTAACATAATTCCCTTTCCGAGTGTCCAGGTGAGTGAGTGATGTGTGGAGTAGATGAGAGATGGCATCATCTGTAGAGCGGTTCGGGCATTATGCAAACTGGTAGTGAGATGATGAAGTCTCTGACCAGCTGTTCAAAGCATTTCATCACTACTGAGGTGAGGGCTACAGGGCGATAGTCATTGAGGGAGGCAGGATGGGGTTTCTTTGGGACAGGAACAATGATGGACTTCTTAAAGCGTGTGGGGATCACCGGCTGAGATAAGAGAGGTTGAATATCTCTGTGAACACTATTAAATGCATTAAAGCACACTGTCTTTCACTCTCTTTGTCTTGCTATTTCCATTAAGCCAGTAGGAATACTGCGTGTATATTAGATTACTGTATGTGAAACATTTCAGATAAGGAATTATCTACTTGTATTATGCCTGTGAACTCATTCTCTTTGTTTTATCATAATTTATTTCTTTCATTCTTGGTGTTCTATTTATCAAGTATTTTTATTCTTGATCTGCTCTTTATTTCCTAATCTTTGACCAAAAGATAGAGACTCACTTAGATACAATACATGGGCTACATAGTATTAGCAATGCTTCTGATTTTGTAAATGATTGTAAGAATTATGCCTGTGTTTAATTCTCATGCCAGCTTCCAAGTTATTATGTATTTAGTCCATTCGATTTTTTCCCTGTTTAAAACAATAGTAATAATTTAGCTGTAATTTACTGCTAGTTAAAAAAAGAAATAAATAAATTACAGCTTATAGTATATGGCTCTTTTCAATGGTTGCAGTAAAACTAAGAAATATCAGTTAATCTAGTATAAGATTTATAAGAATATTATCTTCAAATTCCAATTTATGTTTAGATTTCAGAAACAGATGACTAATTTATTTCACATGTGAGAAAAGGACAAAGACACAAAGACAGTGCTTTACGTGATGTTTAAAACTTTACATAAAAGTTTTAAACATCACGTAAAATTGTTTTAACACGGTAATGAAAATAGTAAGTGTAACTAAACATTGTAAGTCAGTTTGAAAGAGGCTTTAAGACCTCATATAGACAGTAGTTAATGACTTGAATGTAATTGTTTCATTTACTTTCTAAATTAAGGTTTTGTCAAAAAGATATGTTATGCTCAACTGAACTGTGCATACAGAATATTAATGTTTAATTTGGTTAATTAACATTTAAAACTTTAAAACCGACTAACTTAATTCTGACTAACATTTGACTCAAAAGGTTCTCTCTATTTTTTAATTAATAGTTTATTTACTCCATGAGGTACAGTCAGTTCAGAATTTCAACTGACCTCCCTCTGTTTATTTGGGTGTCCTCTGGATTTTCTGGTATCCTTAAATTGTTCAGAAATATTGCTCAGGCATCCTGGCATGCCTACCATGGACATGAAGGTGAATGAATGAATGAATGAATGAATGAATATTTAAAGTATATATCAGATCTAAGCTGGTATTGAAAATGATTTTCTCACGATAAAAAGATGATAAAAAAAATCTATCCCAGTCATAGTAGTATTAAATCTTCTAGTTTTTTAAAAGAGGTAATATACCCCCCTCTCTCTCTCTCTTATACACACACACACACACACACACACACACACACTACTCTCCCTTTTATATATCCCTACACTGACTCACTCCCTGCTCAACCTCAATCTCAATTGTTCATCTCCTCCCTGTTTATGCTGCTCTCTACTTTTTCATGAGCTCTTTTTTAACCAGAAAGCTCTTTATTAACCATTGGAATCTGTTTGCAGGATGAATAGTTATGCTGACTGCAGACAAGCTGTGCTGTAAGCATTATCCAGCTTTATTAAGTGTGTGGTTTTTCAGTACATTACATTCTTCCTGCTAGGAATCTTCTTGGCTGCTGCAGTATTAGGTTATGATCTGGTATGTTGGATCAGTTGCTGTGGTAACCATGCTGGCTTGTATGCTTTTATATAAACTGTTGCGACGCGAAGCACAAACCACTCTGGGCTCCATGTGCAAAGGACTTTGGTCCTGATATAAATGTGCTTTGTTTTAAAATGAAAATACCTTCATGGACTGCACAAAAAATGTGACCTCTACACTGGAAACAAGAGAAGATTATGCATAAAAAATATCAGGATAACAGACGTAGCAAAAATGCCCCTCTGAATAATATTCATGAGCAAGAATTCATCCAATGATGGCTGTAAGCAGGCCTGGACTGGCCATAGGGCATACCGGGCAATGCCCGCTGGGCCGACGCACATTTTTGGGCCGGAGCTGTCAGTCATAATTTTTTTTTAGGTTTATTAGGCCAATTAATCTATTACCGCAACGGTAGAGTATCAGACACGAATCGCGGCCCATAGGTTGACTGTCTTAAACGACATTGAGCTACGGTTCGGCAGGCATGTTATGGACTCGCGCGCACCCCCTGTCGGATGATATGGACACGCGCGCACCCCAAATCGCATGATCTGGTCCAGACCTGGCTGTAAGTAATAGCATTGTCTACCTGTACTAGTACATCTCCCTGATACTTTTTTAAAGTATTCATATATTGTTTATTGTTCTCTATATCCCATTATCCTGTGCAATGCCACAATGCAGCATCCAGATGGTTTTGTTGATTGATTTGGAAAGCACCAGCACAGCAGGAAAGATGGAGCATTGCATTATAAGACACAGAGCCATGATGTCGCACTAATGTGTCAATATACAGTATATGTAAACAAATGAACAAGTGTGTTTCATGAATACAATTGTGCAAAGAATTCAATAATAATTCAAGGCATTCACAAATGAAGAAAGAAAGAAAGAAAGAAAAGACACTGAATCAGAATTAAAGTGTTGATTTCCTATGTCTTGTAGTGCTACTAAATATACCATTATTAGTACTATTACACTTACTGTATCTAATGCACAGTGGTCACCATAAAAATTAAATTCAACATGTATTTAAAAATGTATGTTTACATTATTGGAAGTTGATGGTATGGTGTGTTGCAAATCTGAATAACAGAGATATTGACATACAATATGTTCTTGTAGGTGTTTGTTTATTTATTGTGTTTTTGAAAGTCTTTCATATAACAGGGTGGCACAGTGCTACAATTGGCAGCTGGTAGCATTGCCATTGCCCTGGTTTCATGCTAAGCTCTCTATGTTCTATGTTTTTGTGGTTTACTCCCAATTCCATCCAACATTTCAGTGTGGACTGTGACTTTTATATGGTGTGTGTGTGTGTGTGTGTGTGTGTGTGTGTGTGTGTGTGTGTGTGTGTGTGTGTGTGTGCATGTGTGAGAGAATGGTGCCCTGAAAGGTACTTCATAGGGCATGTAATCCAACTTTACTAGTCTCGTATTCCAGGGAGATTGACTTTCATGATGAAGAGTAAAGCATTAAGTCAAGATCATTGAAAGACTATATCGTAACCCCAAAAAAAAAGAGAAAATGTACACTTGGTGATTTAAAGGCACTGGATAGACAACACAAGATCACTGGATAAACACTGGACAGACAACGCAAGTTTAATAAGTATCGGTCATGGGTGATGTGTAAAACGATGTGTAGGCATGGGCTGAATGTGAGCAGGTGGCCAATGGTGGTGACGCTGAACTGACAAGAGTGTTGATGACCACATAGACATATGTGAGTGGGTTTATTGATTTACTTGAAACATGACTTGTATTAACATAAAATTAAAATTACTATGGCTACCAAGATAATAGAACAGGGTTATTTTCTGTATTATTATTTAATACTTTTTGCTGTTGTCAGCACAGTGCTTCATCTGGTAGCTACACAACTGTCTGTCTCTGATTGATCTTTGGTTACTGTCTGTGTGGTGTTTCTATGCATGTTCTAAAAACATGCCTCTAGGTAAATGGGTTATGCTACATTATTCCTAAGTGTTTATGCGTGTGTGTGTGTGTGTGTGCGTGTGCGCGGGTGTGTGTGCGTGTGCGCGGGTGTGTGTGTGTGCGTGCACACACCTTAATACAGAAAATGTGAAGTAAATGTTTATTTTTGTTAGGTTAAATCAGCCTCAGATTTAATATAGTGATTCATAATTTTGTTTAAATAATATTTTTTTCTGTGTTAGTTGTGTTGATTACCAGTGCATCAAAACTATGACTTTGATATAAGCAAATTTATTGTTTAAAATCAGAGCTGTAGTGTAAGATTCACAAGTGGGTCATGATTTTGTTGGAATTACTTTTCATCCTTGATTGGAATCGGTCCCGCTGTAGGTCAGGTCAGTCTAGTGGCTCAGGTCTGTAGTGGGTAATGTGAGTTATGTTTTTGTCCCAGTCTCCCTCCCTTTATCTGCAACTAGCCTCTTGGGTATATCTGTGTGTTTTCATGATTCATGCAGCCAACCACCCCCAGCCCACCCCATCTATGACCTCCAAACACACACACATGCGCACACATTCGTGCACACATAAAAATGCATACACATGCACGCACGCACACACACACGCACACACACCATTTAGTGCACAGAGTCATTAAAATAGGTCTATTCACTTAGGAATTGTTGTCTACATTTCTATATTTCTTCCAAACAAGATGAAATTACAAAAACAATTTTTGCACTGCTTGGCCTGATATTTTATGTGGTATAATACAGGGTCATTTTTATAATAATTTTTTATAACAGTTTAAAAATTAGGTGAACTAAATATATTTACAGTACAGGCCAAAAGTTTGGACACACCTTCTCATTCAATGCGTTTTCTTTATTGTCATGACCATTTACATTGGTAGATTCTCACTGAAGGCATCAAAACTATGAATAAACACATGTGGAGTTATGTACTTAACAAAAAAAGGTGAAATAATTGAAAACATGTTTTATATTCTAGTTTCTTCAAA
>JAOTQY010000010.1:5303474-5317775 GCA_026413445.1 Dolichallabes microphthalmus
GAAACCGGAGTACCCGGAGGAAACCCACCAAGCACGGGGAGAACATGCAAACTCCATGCACACAGAGACGGGAATCCTGGCCGGGAATCGAACCCGAACCCTGGAGGTGCAAGGCGACAGTGCTAACCACTACACCACCGTGCCGCTGCAAATGAACAGAACATACACTATACACAAGCAAAAGTATATTACTATTCATTCATTATAAATACTGCATATATCTTGGTCTAATTCAGTTCACACAACCACAATCATATAGGGAAGGCAGCTAACTTGTAATTTTTCCAGAAGACTATCATTGACACCCACCACAAGGCAGATAAGCCACAGAATGTGGTTGCTGAAAGGGCTGGCTGTTTGCAAAGTGATGTGTTGAATCGTATAAATGGAAAATTGACTGGAGTGCAAAAGTGTTGTGAAGAACTTTCACTTGTTGGGAAATTTCACAAGGAGGCTGAAGTTACTGCATCAAGAGCTGCCACTCACAGATGTCTCATGGAAATAACTTACCACTGCTTGTCTCTGGTTCAGCACTCCTGAACCAGAGACAAGGTCAAAAGCATTTTACCGGGACTAAGGAAAAAAAATACTGGACTGTTGCGCAGTGGTCCAAAGTCCTCTTTTCACATAAAAATACATTTTGCATTTTGTTTAGAAATCATAGCTCTAGATTCTGGAGGATGGGTGGGGAGGCACAGAATCCAAATTGTTTGAAATCCAGGATGATGTTTTTCAGTGATAATCTGAGGTTCCATATATAATTGATCTTATGACATATTCTAATATTTTGAAATACTAGACGTTTTATTTTCGTGAGCTGTAAACCATAATCATTGAAATTAAAACAAAAAAGGCTAGAAGCATTGCACTTTACCTTTAATAAATCCAGACCATATCCGTTTTGTTTTCTGAAATAAATTGTAAAAAATCAACTTTTCCAAAATATTAAAATTTATGTAGATATACTGTATATTTGTCAACATTTATGAATTTGATAAATATTACTAATCCATGTTTCTTAGGTGTTCTGTGATGTCCACATGGTGTCAGTCTCTGACTATTTTTAGAATTTCTTATGTGTTTTGCGAGGGTTCTCTTCGTCAAGAGAAAGGGCGTCCCGGCGCACGGCTATTGTTTATGAGAGAGAATAACAACTTGGCTTTTCCGCTGTTGGACGAAGGATTATATCTCAGTCAAACGCTCAGGTTTTTATGTTGTACCGTAAGGTCCTTAGGACCTGGCTGAAATCGTCATGCACGAAAGCAGATTGTGGATCATTTTCACTTGGCTTTGTCTTCTCAGCATTGCGAATGGGCAGATTGCTTATTCCGTGGTGGAGGAGAGTAATCCAGGGACAACAGTTGGGAATTTAGCAAAAGATTTGAATCTGAATGTCCATGATTTGGAGCACCGTGGATTCCACATTATTTCCGGGCCGAATGCAAGGTATTTTTATTTAAATGTGAAGACTGGAGTTGTCCATGTTAAAGAAAGGATAGACCGCGAGGACCTATGCGGGCGCAATACGAAATGCAATTTTGAATTAGAGGCTGTTATTTATTCCCCTTTAAATATGTATCGGTTTGAGGTCATTATATTAGACACAAACGATCACGCACCAATCTTTAGTGCGTCAGAAACAGTATTTAATATTTCCGAGTCGGTTTCTTTAGGAGACAGGTTTGCCTTACAGCGTGCATTTGATGCAGACGTGGGCAGCAACTCGATAAAAAGCTACCGGCTTAGCCAAAATGAGCACTTCTCTATTGATGTACACAGCGGAGAGAAAAGTGTATCTGCAGAGTTAGTGCTACAGAAAGCTCTAGATAGAGAAAAGCATGCTGTAATACAGCTATTATTGATTGCTGTAGACGGAGGAAAACCTCCCAGATCAGGTACATTAAATTTAAAAGTAAATGTCATTGATGTGAATGATAATACTCCCGTTTGCGAAAAATCGCTTTACAAAGCTCAAATACCAGAAGATTCACCACCCGGTACATCTGTCATTACAGTTAACGCAAATGATGCAGATGATGGACTGAACGGAGAAATCATGTATTCATTCGTAAATCATGACCATGACAGGAGTACTGATTCATTCGCCATCAGTTCTGATACCGGTGAAATAACAGTGAAGGGACAGCTGGATCACGAGCAAAATATTGCAGTTGAAATTCGAGTCCAGGCAAGAGACAAAGGAACAAATCCGAGATCAGCGTTTTGTAAAATACTAGTTGAAATACTCGATGTCAATGACAATGCTCCTGAAATATCCGTGACGTCACTAGTTAACATTCTTAAAGAAGACTCTCCGGATGGGACGATGGTTGGTTTAATAGCGGTAAAAGATAAAGATTCCGGTAAAAATGGTGCAGCATTTTTAAATATGCAAGGTATTTTACAATTTTCGCTGCAGAACACGTATAAAAATAGATATTCATTAACTGTGAAGGGACACCTAGACAGAGAAAGTGTTTCTCAATATAATATAACTCTCACAGCTACTGATGAAGGAACTCCACCTTTGTCCAGCACTACCGTCATTATTGTACACATTTCCGATGTGAATGACAATGCACCTCGTTTTTCAGACGCAGTCATTAATGTGTATGTAAAAGAAAACAGTCTAGTTGGCTCTCTAATTTATACAGTATCTGCTTTTGATCTTGATGTTGGTGATAATGCCAGGATATTATATTCATTTGGAACCTCTAAAAACGGTTATTTAACACCTGTGCTAAACATAATCCCTGACAGTGGCGATATTTGTACTTTGCAATCATTTAATTATGAAGAAATTAAAACACTCCAGTTTAAAATTCAGGCCACGGACTCTGGTGTCCCTCCATTGAGTAGTGACGTGACTTTGAACATTTTTATCCTGGATGAGAATGACAACAGTCCAAGGATTCTCGCTCCTTATTCTGAGCATGGCTCTGCTCACATTGAGAACATTCCATATTCTGCTGAAGCAGGCTACTTTGTGACCAAGATCAGAGCTGTAGACCCCGATTCTGGATATAATGCATTGCTTTCTTATGACATCTCTGAACCCAAAGGAAACAATCTTTTCCGGATTGGAACCAGCAGCGGAGAGATCAGGTCAAAGAGGAGAATGAGTGACAATGACCTGAAAACTCACCCACTTGTCATTTTGGTTTCTGATAATGGAGTGCCTTCAATGTCAGCCACTGTTTCTATTGATATTGTGGTTGTCCAGAACACAGGTGTCGTACAGACACATTTCAACCGTGCGCCGATAAAGGATGACGTTTTCTCGGATTTAAATATATATTTGCTGATCGCTATTGTGTCGGTTTCAGTGATATTTTTATTGAGTCTGATCAGTTTAATAGCTGTAAAATGCTGTATGACCTACGGCAGATACAGTGCTCCAGTGATCACCACACATCCGGATGGGAGCTGGTCTTACTCCAAATCTACACAGCAGTATGACGTGTGTTTTAGCTCGGACACACTGAAGAGTGACGTAGTGGTTTTTCCTGCGTCATTTCCACTTGCAGATGCTGAATCGATCAGTATAAATGGAGAAAACACTTTTAGCAAAACTCAAACACTTCCGAATAAAGAAAAGGTAAGATCTGAGACGAAAAATAAAATGTAATATATATATTTTTTATAATGTTATGCTTGTAACTAAAATATTTCGTACCAATTCCCATTCACTTAGACTAACGTTGCCGTTGTTGCTGTCCATGGTTCTGCAAATCATTGGCAGATTCTGCACACTTGGGCTGAATGTTTTCTTCCTTAAAATGGTACAATGTTTCATGACAAAGTGACTGATGGGAACGATGCTGTTAAAGTTACATCTCCACTGTAAGATTCGTTTAAACCTAAGTCTTTTACAACTGTAAAACTGGCTGTGCCGTATACTCGTCTGCCAGCTCAGGGACACATTATGTTGTTTGACTTTAAGCAGCACGATTATTGAGAACAGTGTGAAATAATAAATAATAAAAATTTATAAATAATAAAAGAGAAAAGAGTTAATAAAAGAGTTATATTATATCTAATATATATAAGTCTATAAATATACGGTAAAAATATATACGTTTGCTCTTTTATAAAAAAATATATGGATATAATTATTAAGCAAAGAATGAAAAGCTAGTATAATCATATTAGCTTGTGTAACTTATTTATTGTTCATTAAATTAAAAGCTAATTTAATGCATAAAAACACTTATTTTCTGCAAATTGGTGTGTGTGTGTGTGTGTGTGTGTGTTCAGTGGGTGGGCGTTAGAGTGGTTGACATTTTACCATGTGGAGGATTTGCCAGGTTGCCACATATCAACCATAAATATGATTCATACTGCGCATAAAAATATAATCGTTATTATTTAGATATATTTTTATAATGCAATAATTGTACTTCGTTTACCGCTGTATCATGTCTTGCCACCATTTCTCCACGTGGTGTCTCTAGCCACTTGCAGTTGGACGGTTATAATTATTTTTTTTGGTGGCTCCTCCCGTCAGGACAAGTCCCTCCCCTACACAGAGGGCTTTGTCCTGAAGATGAGACGAACCTGGGATTATAGTTTCACCGTTAATAAATTTTATATCGTCGGCAGAGCGTTGTTGCTTATGTTTTCCCAAAGACATCTGTGTCTCTTCGGATTATGGCCGCATTAATGAGGAGATGTGTGATTCTGCGGATATTTGCCGTTTCATTGTGTTGGAGTTGGAGGATAGTGAACGGACAAATTGCATACGTTGTTTTGGAGGAATCGAGCCGAGGAACAGAAATTGGAAATCTAGCAAAGGACTTAAATCTAAATGTGCAGGACCTTGGACATCGAGGATTTGAAATAATTCAGGGACCCAATAAGAGGTATTTTGGTGTTAATTTAAAAACGGGGATTTTACACGTTAAAGAAAGAATAGACCGAGAGGAGCTCTGTAACCGAGACGCCAAATGTTCACTAGAATTAGAGGCAATAGTTAAAACCCCATTAAATATGTATCGGTTTGAAGTTAACGTCGTAGATATTAATGACAATACACCAACGTTTCCGATGTCTGGAACTGCAATGAATATTTCAGAATCGGCATTTCCAGGGGAGAGATTCCTTTTACCAAGTGCATTTGATGCAGATGTGGGTAGTAATGGAGTAAAGAGTTACAAGCTAAACCAAAATGAACACTTTTCCCTAGATGCCCAAATCAATGGAGAGCAAAGTGTGTGTGCTGAATTAGTTCTGCAGAAAGCTTTAGACCGAGAGAAACAGTCTATGTTTCAACTCATACTGACTGCTCTGGATGGAGGAAAACCTCAGAGATCTGGAACATTGCAGATAGTCATAAGTGTTGAAGATGTAAATGATAACGCCCCAGTCTTCAGTAAGGCTCTTTACAAAGCCCGAGTGACGGAAAACTCTCCACGTGGTACATCCGTCATTGCGGTTCATGCTACTGACATAGACGAAGGCAAAAACAGCGAAGTCGTTTATTCTTTTGCCAGTCAAAACAATGCTCAGCATTTTGACGCTTTTTCCATTGACCCCGAAAGTGGGCTGATAACGGTGCAGGGTGTTGTAGACTTTGAGACACAAAATGCACTTGAAATTCGTGTTCAGGCTAAAGATAATGGCCATAAACCACGAGCAGCATTATGTAAAGTTTTAGTAGAAGTCGTTGACATTAACGATAACGTCCCAGAGATCTCGGTTAATTCTTTGGTTAATGTGATTAAAGAGGACGCTACCGCTGGTACAATGGTTGGCCTGATAACAGTAAAAGATAGCGATGCTGGGAAAAACGGTGATGCAAATCTTAAAATTTACAATTCTGTACCGTTTAAAATCCAGCACACTTACAAAAACAAATATTCTATAGTAGTCGATAGCCCACTAGACAGAGAGAGAGAGTCTCAATATAATATAACTCTCACAGCTACTGATGAAGGAACTCCGCCTCTGTCCAGTACCACCGTCATTAGTGTACAAATTTCTGATATAAATGACAACCCGCCACGTTTTCAAGACATTACAGTTAATGCGTATTTGAGAGAGAACAGTCCAGTTGGTGCTCTAATTTGTACAGTATCTGCTTTTGATCCTGATGTTGGTGATAATGGCAGAATATCATATTCATTAATAGAAACCTTTAAAAAAGCCTATGTACCAACCATGGTAAACATAAACTCTGATAATGGTGATATTTACAGTCTACAGTCATTTAATTACGAAGAATTAAAAAGATTCCAGTTTAAAGTTCTGGCCACAGACTCTGGCGTTCCTCCAATGTGCAGTAACGTGACAGTTAATGTTTTTATCCTGGATGAGAATGACAATAGTCCAGGGATTCTCGTTCCCTATTCTGAGCATGGCTCCATTCACACTGAGAACATTCCCTATTCTGCTGAAGCCGGCTACTTTGTGTCAAAGATCAGAGCTGTAGACTCCGACTCTGGATATAATGCACTGCTTTCATATCACATCACTGAACCCAAAGGAAACAACCTTTTCTGGATCGGAACCAGTAGTGGAGAGATCAGGACTAAAAGGAGAATGAGTGACAATGACCTGAAAACTCACCCACTTTTCATTTTGGTTTCTGATAACGGAGAACCCTCCCTGTCAGCCACTGTTTCTATTGATGTTGTGGTTGTTGAGAACACAGTTGACATTAAGACTCAGTTCAAACATGCACCCATAATGGATGACAGTTTCTCGGACCTAAATATATATTTGCTGATCGCCATTGTGTCGGTTTCAGTGATATTTTTATTGAGTCTAATCAGTTTAATAGCTGTAAAATGCTGCATGACATACGACAGATACAGTGCTCCAGTGATCACCACACATCCTGATGGGAGCTGGTCTTACTCCAAATCTACACAGCAGTATGACGTGTGTTTCAGT
Source organism: Dolichallabes microphthalmus (assembly GCA_026413445.1). Classification (NCBI taxonomy): domain Eukaryota; kingdom Metazoa; phylum Chordata; class Actinopteri; order Siluriformes; family Clariidae; genus Dolichallabes; species Dolichallabes microphthalmus. Next base: position 5,310,369 of record JAOTQY010000010.1, read on the forward strand.
TCGGACACACTAAAGAGTGACGTAGTGGTTTTCCCTGCGTCATTTCCCCTTGCAGATGCTGAATCGATCAGTATAAAGGACGCGGACACTTTTAGTAGAACGCAAAGTCTTCCAAGCAAAGGAAAGGTAAGAATTATGAGCAATTCACTGTTTGCTCAGTAGTCGTATTATTTCTTTTTCGTTAAAAGTATCAAAAAGTGAAAGTAGCTCAAGTTTATGGAAGCCAATGTTAAGTTTCATTTTCTGTAACACCATGTATTAAGTGTTTATACCTCTCTAGACAATGCAACAATAAAATAATTTATTCAGCTCAACCGTTTAACTAAATCTTATTCAGTACATCCATTAAGGTTTGTTTAATGTAAAAAAAAATCTCTTTCATGCTTACTGGTTATAAGTGCTGGGTGGTAACTGTAATTTGGGGTTTATTTCACAAATGATGCAGAGTCTGTCTCTGTCCATGGTTCTGAAGGCTCACAACTTATCCATCAGCTGTTTTTTTTCTCAGCATATATAACGCTAGAATTTGCTCCCCCTTGTCTTCATAAAGGACGTTTTTGAAGATATTCTGAATCATTTACTTTTTGTCTAATAAAAGCGGGTGTGTATGGATTACATTTTTTCTAGATTACATAGACACTTTCTTTCTTTCTTTACTTTATGACTGTCTGACTTTCTTACTGAAAGACGTATTGACTTACCGATTCACTTTCTCTTTTCAATTTTCATGTTTATAATTGACAGGATAAAGCGGTATAGAAAATGAATGAATGAATGAATGTTTATAATTGTATGGCATATACATTTTCCCCACACAATATATATTTCCCCACACGATGTCGCTATCTTTCCACTCTAAATAAATTACGTTCTAGCCTCGCCATACTCCTCCTTTTAACGTAAATGAGGATGTGCTCAGTCCGGCGCTTTGTTCTGGATACGCCATTGTATATAGATGCAGTTTTTGGATCGTTCAAATGGGTGCTTGCTTTCAACTATATGGATTTATTTTTATCAATTCTCGGTGTTGATGTAAAATGGCCTCAACAATGGCAGACAAATTTTTGATCTGGCTGTGGTTTTTACTGCTTCTCGACTGCTGGAGCATCGCGGAGGGGCAAATCGTGTATTCCTTGTCAGAGGAGGTGAAGGCTGGTACTGTAATCGGAAATGTATCTAAGGATTTAAACATTAATATAAAGGACTTTGAACGACGTGGATTACAACTCGTTTCGGCAGAAAATAAAAGGTATTTCGATCTGAATATTAAGACGGGTGTTCTTCAAGTTAAGGACAGAATAGACAGAGAAGCGCTGTGTGAACAGAGAACGAAATGTTTTTTATCCTTGGAAATTATTGTCCATTCGCCGTTGAACATTTATCGATTCGAAGTGAACGTTTTAGATATTAACGACAATCTACCGACATTTCGATCGCAAGTGATGAACTTAAATATTGTTGAGTCAGCGTTTCCGGGGGAGAGATTCCCATTACCAAATGCGTTTGACGCAGACATAGGCAGTAACTCGGTAAAGACTTATAAGCTAAATCAAAATGATCACTTCGCCCTGGACGTACAGAGCAGCGGAGAACAGAGAATGTCTGTTGAATTGGTGCTGCAAAAGGCATTAGATCGAGAAAAGCAGTCTCTGATCCAGCTAACTTTAACTGCTATAGATGGAGCAAAGCCTCCTGCATCCGGGTCGTTGAATATTATTGTGCATGTTGAAGATGTTAATGACAACATTCCGGTTTTTAGTAAGTCTCTGTATAAAACTCGCATACAAGAAAATGCACCTGCTGGTTCAGCCGTAGTTACAGTGCACGCAAGTGATTTGGATGAGGGCCTTAATGGTGAGATTGTTTATGAGTTTTATAAACAGGACAACGAGCAAGATATCAGTGTATTTTCTATAAATCCAGAAACGGGAGACATCACGATAAAAGGTCAGCTTGACTATGAAAGACAAAGCGCTGTTGAAATTCGTGTCCAGGCTAAAGACAAAGGACCAAACCCAAGAGCTGCACACTGTAAAGTATTAGTCGAAATTGTTGATGTCAATGACAATATACCAGAAATATCTGTTACATCTTTAGTAAACACGCTGAAAGAGGATGCTCAGCTTGATACAGCTGTCGGCATGATAACGGTCATAGATAAGGACAGTGGTAAAAACGGTCAAGCAAACTTGAGAATTATCGGATCTGTTCCATTTAGGGTACAGAATTCATATAAGAATAATTACATATTAGTTTTAGATGGTCCTTTAGACAGAGAAACCACATCCAAGTACAATATTACTATTACCGCTACTGATGAAGGAACTCCATTACTCTCCAGCACCACATTAATTGCTGTACACGTTTCTGATGTAAATGACAATGCACCACGTTTTCCAGAGTATGTAAACAATGTATATTTGAAAGAGAACAGTCAGGTTGGAGATGTTATTCATATGGTGTCTGCTTTTGACAGTGATGTTGCAGATAATGCAAGAATATCATATTCATTGCTGCAAAGCCCTAACGATGTTTCTGTTTCATCTATGGTTACCATAAACCATGACAGTGGTGAGATTTACAATTTACAGTCATTTAATTATGAGGAAATTAAAACATTTCAGTTTAAAGTTCAGGCCACAGACTCTGGCGTTCCTCCACTGAGCAGTAACGTGACTGTGAATGTTTTTATCCTGGATGAGAATGACAACAGTCCAGGGATTCTTGCTCCCTATTCTGATCATGGAGCTGTTCATACTGAGAACATTCCATATTCTGCTGAAGCAGGCTACTTTGTGGCTAAGATCAGAGCTGTAGACTCTGATTCTGGATATAATGCACTGCTTTCATATCACATCTCTGAACCCAAAGGAAACAACCTTTTTCGGATTGGAACCAGTAGTGGAGAGATCAGGACTAAGAGGCGAATGAGTGACAATGACCTGAAAACTCACCCACTTGTTATTTTGGTTTCTGATAATGGAGAACCCTCACTGTCATCCACTGTTTCTATCGATGTTGTGGTTTCGGAGAGCACAAGTGACATAAAGACCCAGTTCAAACATGCACAGACAAAGAATGACAGGGTCTCTGATTTAAACACATATTTGTTGATTGCTATTGTCTCAGTTTCAGTGATATTTCTATTGAGTCTGATCAGTTTACTAGCTGTGAAATGCTGCAGGAGAGATGGCAGTTTCAGCAGATACAGTGCTCCAGTGATCACCACACATCCTGATGGGAGCTGGTCTTATTCCAAATCTGCACAACAGTATGATGTGTGTTTTAGCTCAGACACACTGAAGAGTGACGTAATGGTTTTTCCTGCACCATGTCCACCCGCAGAGGCAGAGTTAATAAGCATAAATGACGGAGATACTTTTAACAGACCACAGACACTTCCTACCAAAGGCAAGGTAAGAATTAATTAGTGGTTTACTGTTTTGCACAAATGGGCACCTCATATTTTGAAACAGCTAAACTTTGTTTAAATACCACATGATTGCATTCCATGAGTACCTCATTTATTTGCCATTACCAAGAATATGGCATAGACTCATTCACTAAAGCTGAGGAGAGAAAGTCTTCTATCCACTTGCAGGTTTTATTACAACAGTTATTGGTGTGTATATCTTTGCATAAATTAAGTGAAAATAATACTATTGTTTTGAAGGCAAAATATTTGTTCATATATGATATTTTGAATGATTGATGATGCATTAGTGTAAACCTAATGTTATCAGTACATGATACTCATTAAATGAGTTTTTAAACCGTTGAGCATGTACATGTACTGTTTTTCCTTAAATTAGCTCACTTGATTTGTCCCATAACAATAACTACGAATTCAAAATGAGGTATTGTTAATGTTATATCTACCTCATCCTGAAGCATCTTGCCACTGGAAAGGGCAAGTCATTTGTGATAATTCACAGGTTTTTCTTCTCTTGGTTTCCCTGATATACATCAGATTGCATATCTTGTATAAGACATATTGCCTTGCAAGATCATGCATGAGCTCTGTTGAGTCACAAGAACCTTTAAGGCTTGTGATTGGATCATTTGTATTTTTATTAGTCACCCCCCCCCCAACAGTTGATTGTTTGTAGACTAGTGCACTTGTTCTTTTAGCAGTAGTAAAACAGGCTTTTTTGCATTGTTATTAAAAATATCAATGCTTGCAATTTTTTTAGTTGTTTGAGTAAAAGAGAGGTATGAAAAAATAACTGTAATCATAGTGAATTGCTTAAAACCTTTCGGCTTGTACAGATACATGTCATTAGATAGTAACTAGCTCTAATGAGATGTAGCTCTGTAAATATTAAAAGTGGGTTGATTATTTTTCCCATAGAGCATTAAGAAGATTTCATGCATTTCTAATCCAGGTTCATTAAGTAGCACTGTGCAGACCTATTATGTATATAGAAAAACTTTAGAGGAATGTTATGCATGAATTTTTCTTGATTCATACAGGCATTTGGGAAATGTAGGAAAAGACAGAACAATCGGTTGGACCTGGATTTGGTTGTAGTTATAATTAGACTGTTTTAATCATATACTGTATAAACACACGTATAACTGTTGTCGTCCACATGATGTCACTAGCCTTTCACTCTACATTATAGCGCGTCTTTACTATGCGCCGCCTTTCCCGAGGCAGGGCAATCTTTCTGCTGTCCGAACCGCTTTGTTTAGAATACGCCATTGTGCTCGGGTGCTGTTTAAACGCATACATATTCGCAACTACGAGAATGGATTTGTATATTTTTCTAAAAGAGCTTTTGTGAAGCAGTGAAATGGCTGCATCAGCGGGTCGAGGATTTCAGGCGTGGATATGTTATTCTCTATTGTTTCTTTTCTGTAGATATGTGAATGGACAGATTGTTTTTCACATATCGGAAGAAGCAGCCCCTGGCACACCAGTCGGAAATTTGGCAAAGGAATTAAATCTAAACGTTCAGGATCTTGTGAGCCGAGGATTTCATATTGCTACCGAAGCTTACAGCAGGTATTTCGATCTTAATCGGAAGACTGGTATTCTCTGTGTTAAAGAAATTCTTAACAGAGAAGAGCTTTGTGAACACAACACGCTCTGTTCTATAGCACTAGAAGCTGTCGTTAAGTCACCGGTGAATATTTATAGGTTTGAAGTGAACGTCTTAGATATTAACGACAATTCACCAGTATTTCGACAGACAGAATGGATGTTAAACATTTCGGAGCTATCTTCTTCAGGGGAGAGATTTGCATTACCAAGCGCATATGATGCAGACGTGGGAAGCAATTCGGTAAAGAACTACAAGCTGAGCCAAAATGAACACTTTTCGCTGGATGTACACAGCGGACAGGAAGGTGTATCAGCTGAGCTAGTACTGCAGAAAACTTTAGACAGAGAGAAACAGTCTGCGATCCACCTCACATTGACTGCTGTGGATGGAGGAAAACCACCCAGATCTGGGACCATTCCTGTTATTATAAATGTAGTAGATGTTAATGATAATGTCCCGGTGTTCAGTAGATCGCTGTATAAAGCTCGAATTAACGAAAATGTCTCACCAGGTACTCCCATGATTACTGTGCATGCCACTGATTTGGATGAAGGCGTTAACGGAGAAATTTCATACACGTTTGTTAACCACGACAGTAACAAACATCTTAGTGCATTCTCAATAAATCCAGAAACCGGCGAAATTGTAGTGACAGGTGTTGTAGATTATGAAAAGAAAAATGCGTTTGAACTTCGTGTACAAGCAAAGGACAAAGGTTTTAACCCAAGATCGGCAATGTGCAAGATTCTAGTAGAAATCATTGATATCAACGATAATGTTCCGGAAATATCCGTGACCTCACTAGTTGACACTATTAAGGAGGATGCACCGGTTGACACAATGGTGGGAATGATAACTGCTGTCGATAAGGATGCCGGTAAAAACGGACGGGTAACACTCAAAATTCTTGGATCTGTACCATTTAACATTCAAAAGTCGTATAATAATTTTTATACATTGGTTGTACGTGGACCTCTCGACAGGGAAAGTGCATCCCAGCATAACATCACTATCACAGCTACTGATGAAGGGACTCCGCCTCTCTCCAGCACCACTGTCATTACTATACAAGTCTCTGATGTTAATGATAATGCGCCAAGCTTTAGTGAACATATTGTTAATGCATATTTAAAAGAGAACAGTCAGATTGGAGAAGTTATTTATACAATATTTGCTTTTGACCGTGATGTTGCAGACAATGCTAGAATATCGTATTCATTGTTGCAAGGCTCCAAAGATATTCCTGTTTTATCTATGCTGAACATAAACCCTGAAAGTGGAGATATTTACAGTTTGCAGTCATTTAATTATGAAGAAATGAAAACGTTTCAGTTTAAAGTTCAGGCCACAGACTTTGGTGTTCCTCCACTGAGTAGTAACGTGACTGTAAATGTTTTTATCCTGGATGAAAATGACAACAGTCCTGGGATTCTTGCTCCCTATTCTGATCATGGAGCTGTTCACACTGACAACATTCCATATTCCGCTGAAGCAGGCTATTTTGTAGCCAAGATCAGAGCTGTAGACTTCGATTCTGGATATAATGCACTCCTTACTTATCAAATCTCTGAGCCCAAAGGAAACAACCTTTTCCGGATCGGAACCAGCAGTGGAGAGATCAGGACTAAGAGGAGAATGAGTGACAATGACTTAAAAACTCACCCGCTAGTCATTTTAGTTTCTGATAATGGAGAGCCCTCCCTGTCATCTACTGTGTCTATTGACGTTGTGGTTGTTGAGAGCAAAGGAGACATTAAGACTCAGTTCAAATATGAACCAATAAAGGAAGACAGTTTCTCAGATTTAAACATGTATTTGTTGATCGCCATTGTGTCAGTTTCAGTGATATTTTTTCTGAGTCTGATCAGTTTAATTGCTGTAAAATGCTGCAGGACAGATGGCAGTTTTGGTGGATACAGTGCCCCAGTGATCACCACACATCCTGACGGAAGCTGGTCTTACTCCAAATCTACTCAACAGTATGATGTGTGTTTTAGTTCTGACACACTGAAAAGTGACGTAGTGATTTTCCCTGCGCCATTTCCGCCTGTAGATGCTGAATTGATCAGTATACATGAAGGGGACACCTCTAACCAAACACAAACACTTCCTGCTAAAGAGAAGGTAAGATTCTGCGGATTTTAGATACAAAATTTATTCTAAGATCTTCTTTATTTTAAGTGTGCTCAGAGACTCCTTGTGCATAATTTAAACATATAGTATTTTGCACAATTAACAAATCAATTTATTTATCTATATCTACAAAACAATTTATTTTATCCGTATGTGTGTGTGTGCCCTGCGATGGATTGGCACCCTGTCCAGGGTGTACCCCGCCTAGTGCCCGAAGTCTCCTGGG
>JAOTQY010000010.1:5331717-5345308 GCA_026413445.1 Dolichallabes microphthalmus
TCTATCTATCTATCTATCTATCTATCTATCTATCTATCTATCCATCCATCCATCCATCCATCCATCCATCCATCCATGTTCATCCTCATATTTCACCCATTCCTGCACAAGAATGGTGCTTGGTGAGGCAAAAAAGGTGGTAACAATTACAAGGCATCTCATGCTGTTATGATCCAGGACATCTTACAAGTGCTTGAAATTGAGGTCAAGCAAGGTGACAGGGCTGTGCTGCATCTGCTTATTAGCATTCCCCATGGTGCTTTTGATAATATTAAGCCTCTGGCCTCAAATTCTACCCCTGACAATTTTTTTTTACAGTTAGAGAATGACGATTTGCGGGACTGTCCTAGTCTCTAATCTCTAATCACTTTGCTTTCAGTGCAGAGGAGCTAAGTTCTGAGATTACGATGTGTGCCAGGCAACATAATTAAATCTATTTCACTTTAGGCATCAGTTTGCAAAAGGTATCTGTGCTCTAATTTCTTCCACACTCTGGGATTTTCTTGTTGGAATAACAGAAAGCATGCATCCCTGATTCCCATAGTGTACCTGAAGCTAATTCCCACTTGTACACATTGCAGTTTAAAACAAATAGGATTTTCAAAAACTGGCAAGGAATGTTTTAAAACAGAAAATAATTAAGTTTCCACACTCCACACTGACACAGAGGCACTAAGTAAACACAACTATTCAGAAGATACGGATTTTAATACATATACATATATGTATTTATAAGGAAACACAAGTCTATACTAAAAATCCTCAGCAGCAATATACAGTGTGTGTGTGTGTGTGTGTGTGTGTGTGTGTGTGTGTGTCCAGGTGTCATTCTGTGCATTCATGTGGTGACACAAAAACAACAATAGGTTAGGTGCTCAGATATCCTGTGATGTGTGTAATTGATGAGATTACAGGCATGTCTTTTACATTTTTCATCTCAAATTGGTGTAAACAATTGGCAAGTCATGCTGGAAAAATCTGGTAAATATCAGATGCAGTGTCACTTTGAATGGATGGTGTTTATTCTTTGCTCTGCCATCTTAGTGTGGCTTAGGAATGTGTGTGTTTTTTTTTGACAATTGTGGTATGCTTCAGTGTTAGTCTGTACTGACTAACTGAATAGCCCAGTCTTTACCTAGGCTACAGTACAAGTAACAAGTAACTTTCATAACTTTGGGGTAAACGTTTGCCCCCATCCCTGTATTGTAAAATAAGTAAATAATATTTTTCCCCTCCAAAACAGTGGGTCTAACACCTGGCATCATAATAATAGCCCATAAATATAATAAACCATAAACAAAATACATATATGCAATAATTTCCCATCAACTTTATAACAGCTAAAATGTATTAAATTTTAAATGTATTATGGTTGTGGGATAATTTCATTAAAAGCTGCAGATATGTATTATGTTTGTGGTTTATTTATTATTACATTAAATGCTGGAGATTTCTATTATGTTGGTGAGTGTTACTGGAAAAATGCTGGCTCAAGAGTTTACAGTAGCACTGTTGCCTCACACATACAGGATCAGGGGCACAAGTCTTGTCTCCGCTCTGTGTGTGATGGATGTTTGCATGTTCTTCATGTGCTTTAAGAGGTTTCCTCTGATGACCTGCATTGCAGGCCACATTGCTTGAGGTTTATGGCAGGGTGTGTGCGTAGGTGAGCACTTGCACTGGGCAATGGGTTGTCAACTCATCCAGAGTCTGTAATTTGTGCACTGGTGCTCTGATAACTGTGGTTTAAAAAGGTCTGAAATAAACAACCTCATTTTGGTCATTCTACATAAGGTCCAATCAACTAGCTGGATGTTCTGTCTGTGTGCTGCATGACACATTGGGCAACATATATACATCCACCATTTCTGTGGCAGTTTTTTTTTTATAGCATTAGGTTGCCAGCTTAACGCCCAATTGTATCCGAGCATATGGGGGTGAAGGACCTTGTTCAAGAGTCCAAGAGTGGTGACCCAGCTGTGTTGGGGTGTGAACCGGGGACCTCCAGGTCCGCAGACGCACACCCTAACCACCGAGCCACCCCTGCACCAACTTTCATAGAGTATTTTATTGCCTGGCTATTTGACATTTCAAGACATTATGCCAAGATAAAATGCAGTATAACTGGCTGTTTAGATCTTCACAAATCTTTAACTCTTCAAAACTCTGAAGAAAAACATACTGGCATAAATTGTGCCTGCATTTTCTATTTGGTTACACTCTGTATAGTCATTTGTATCTAATCTGCAAATTAAACTGCAGTATTAATAGCAACCTGTTTGTACAGTTTTATAACATTTTTCAAGATCTTTTAAAATATATAAATATACAGTATATGACATGTTCATATATCCTAGAGTGATGTGTTCCTGAATTGTACCCAGTTTTCCAGATAAAACTCTGAAAAGGATGAAATTGTTCCTGAAAATATATAAATGTGTGAAACAATAAATACCAAGGAAAAAAAATAATAAACATTGCAGAGAATAATAAACATATGAAAAAAATACGAATGTTTATACACCACACCATGATTCTGCACCAAATTATTTGGGCAGTTGCAGAATGGCTGGGTGATTTGTGGTTGTCTGTTTTGACAGTCAGGACAAAGAAGGCAAACGGAAGGCATCTTGCTGGTGACCTGGTTTGCAGCAAAATGTGCCCACTTAACCAGTGCTGCAAATAAGCAGGTGAACGAGGACACAGCTCTTATTTACTGATGGTATAGGGGAGGAGAGATAATGGGTAGCACATGCTTTCAGAGGTGCTGTGATTATAACAGTTGTTCCGAGGTGTCTGTGAGGCAGGAACAATAGTGCAAAAATAGGTAATCAGAGATTTTGTGCTGGAGGTTGACTCATTAAAAAGAGGCACAGAATGCTGGCAAATGAGTAATATTGTAGAAAATTATCACATTTTGTGGCAGAATTTCTAATTATGGAAGGAACTAACCTTATTTTTATATTGTGTAAATTGTGTAATATATTATTGTATTAAGGAGACTGGTTTATTGGGGGGGAATTAAGATAAGAGCAGTGTAGGCGAGATACAGCCAAACGTCTCAGCTACAGTACATGCACAGAGGACACACAATGGAAAAAGGGCGGCGGCACTCTTCGTGTGATTGAATTTCATCGATGTTTGCGACAGGTATTTATGAAGGCACAATGAAATGCAAATATGTTAACAAACGTCGATACAAATAGATGTTTTTTCTGCTATATGTCGCAAATGGAAATATATAGGGCGCATTTTGTCTTTAAGCGATTTGTCGCTGGTGTGTGTGTGTGTGTGTGTATGTGTGTGCGCGCGTTTGATGGAGAGGGTGCAGCTCCCCCTCCCCCGCCTGTAGAGTGCAGCGAGCGAGCGCAAAGGAGGAGAGAGAAAGAAAGACGGGGAGAGGCTGCGGCCAACTGACGAGAAACAATACCAGCATCGCAAAAATATAATTTTAAGAAACATATATAGGGTATATAGGACAAAAAAAGGCACCATGGACGGAAAAGGAAAATGCCCGTTTAAAGTGGAAGCGGAGAGGAGATTCTGGTCTTCTTGCACATAGTCGAGGTGGAACCGACGGCGCCCTGTTATTTTTGATGCCGTGGCAGGAGCAAGCACACGCCAAGCTCGAAAGGCGGAAAACAATTTTTAATCCTTCTGCAGATGCTGGGCCAGCTTGAGATGGCTGTTGCGGGGCGATGCAGAAGCATACACGATAGCGTACTTTTATGTTTTTATCTTGTCGTCGTTTTTGTACTCAGTGGCCTTACCAATGCACAAATTCGCTACAGCATTTCCGAGGAGCTGGAATCCGGGGCTGTCGTCGGAGATCTCATTCGAGATTTGGGGTTGGATCTTGGAAAGCTCGCGGCTCGTCGGATCAAAATAAACTCGGACAACGTGCGGCGCTACTTCAACATCAACCACAAAACCGGTAAGCTTTCCGTCAGTGACAGGATCGACCGCGAGACTCTGTGTGAGTCCAGCGGCAGCTGCCTTCTTAGCCTCGAAGTGGTCTTAGAAAACCCATCCGAGACGCACAACGTGGAGGTCGAAATAGTGGATGCGAATGACAACGCGCCGCTTTTCCCCAGAGACGAGTATCAGTTGGAGATCTCGGAGGCGGCTCAGCCTGGCGCAAAGTTTCCCATCGAAGGCGCACAGGACGCAGACGATGCCTCGAATTCCGTTCGCCATTATCGCCTCTCAACAAACGAGCACCTTGCGCTGGAATCAAACAAACCACCTGCCAGTGGAAAGCACATCGAGCTCATTCTGAAGAAACCGTTCGACAGGGAGATGGTGCCATCTCATCAGCTACTTCTCACTGCTACTGATGGAGGCTCTCCCCCGCGCTCGGGTACGGCGAAAATCAACGTGCGCGTTTTGGACACCAACGACAACGTGCCAAAGTTCGACAGCTCTGTATATAAGGTAAAACTGCGGGAGAATTCGCCACTTGGCGCTCTGGTGATTAAACTGAACGCCACAGACCGCGATGAAGGCACAAATGGAGAAGTTTTTTATTCCTTTAGTTCATACACACCTGAAAGGGTTCGGCAGATGTTCAGCATGGATTCAGACACTGGAGAGATTCGCGTCAGGAGTAACGTGGACTATGAGGAGACCAACAGTTATGAAATGTACATTCAGGCTATGGATAGGGGGCATGGGGCCGTAGCAGTGCACTGCAAAGTAGTTGTGGAGGTGCTGGATGTAAATGATAACCCACCAGAGATTGTGCTCTCTACTCTTTCGAGTCCAGTGAGGGAGGATGCTCGAGCAGACACTGGGGTGGCCCTGATTAGTGTCAATGACCGTGACTCTGGACAGAACAAACATGTCACCCTTGACATTATTCCTCCTGACCTCCCGTTTAAAATAAAATCATTTCGAAACCACTACACCATAGTCACAGCTGCCTTCCTGGATAGAGAGACAGTATCATCATACAATGTTACAATAACAGCAGTTGATGGTGGAACCCCACCGCTGTCCTCGTCAATGACTGTTCGTGTAGATGTGGCAGACGTTAATGACAACCCGCCCCGTTTTGAGCAGACATCGTACACTGTGTATGTCACTGAGAACAATGCTCCAAGTGCTCCTTTGTGTGTGGTAAAGGCCACAGATCCTGATGCGAATGAGAATGCACGCATCACATACACTGTCCTTAATGACAACAACCATGGGATCTCTGTTGGATCATATGTGTCTGTTAAACCTGCCACAGGTGAGGTCTATGCCCTGCGCTCTTTTGACTTTGAGAAGTTGCGGGAGTTTCATTTTCAGGTCAAAGCTCAGGACAATGGTGTTCCACCATTAAGCCGAGTGGCAACAGTTTATGTTTATGTCATGGACTCCAATGACCACACACCATGGTTCGTCCACCCAGCAGCAAATGTTTCTCACATGGCTGAAACTATTCTCCGTAATGCCGAGGCAGGTGTGCTGGTGACTCGTGCTTTGGCATGGGATGGTGATGCAGGGCAGAATGCTTGGCTACTCTACACACTCGACCACCCTCCTGAACTTGACCTGTTCAAGGTGCATGAGCACACAGGGGAGATCCGAACTACACGTCGTGTTGTTGAGGACAACTCTACAGTTTTCAGTCTCACAGTGCATGTGAAAGATCATGGAGAGCCACCACGCTCTGCCTCTGCAACCATTAATGTGGCTATTATGGAGCTACCCCCAAAAGTGACTTCTGACCCTAAACGCATTATTAGACCCCATGGAACTCTTATTTTCTCCAGTGTTACACTATACCTTATTGTTGCTCTCACTGCCACCACCTTTGTGTTCTTGGTCACCGTTTTTGTCCTTGCCATTGTGCGTTGCCATGCCTACTGCAGCCAGCCTGATGCATGCTCCTGTTCACCCTGCTGTGGTGGATCCAAGAAGAAGGCACCCAAAGAGGGTGGAGGAAATGGTGGTGGGAGTGGTGGAGCATCAGGTGGAGGTGGAGGTGGTGGAGGTGGAGGAGGAAACCAGCAGCAACAAGCTGTGGCTCTACGAAGGGACCTTAAAGTAGAGCCACACTATATTGAGGTTCGTGGAAATGGATCTCTGACCAAAACCTACTGCTATAAGACTTGCCTGACGGCCACTTCAGGAAGTGACACTTTTATGTTTTATAACATGGGACGACCTGTGAGTGGAACCTGGGGCTCAGGGGCCGAGCGTTTCTTCACCAGTCAGAGTGGGCAGTTTGTCCGCAGACTTAGTATGCCCGATGCCACCGCCATACAGGTGTGTGCCACACTCACATTTGTCTGAGAGGCATTGTTTTCTCTTCAGTGGTCTGTGTGATTTTTTTGCTTGATGTTGTCATTGTCCTTTATGCCTTGTGGGCCATAATTACAGCTTAATTTAGGTATTTAATTTTCTAACAAAATTATAACATATACAGGATATTACATGAATATAACATGAATGTCTGGAGTGTGAGTCTGATTGAAGTGGCATGCTTAAGTATTCTTCAAAGGATTTCAGCATCCATTAAACATCATTTGTGTTCTGTATTCAAGAAAAAGCACCCTCAACCTTCTCATGCTTGTGCTTGGTTTCTTTTCCTCCCTCCCTTACTCGTTCTCGTTCTCTCTTGTTTCCTCTGTTTGCACTGCAGTGCAGTCTTCAGTAGCAGTACAGCTGGGTGTGTTATATTTAGAGGTGAGAAATGCAAGCAACACCCCAGATTTTCTGTTCTCACTTTTAACACTTCAAGTAGCACTGTTCCAGTCTCTGTTCTTGTCCATCTTCTTTAAGAGAATGTGTGACTGAATTATGATTAGCTATTTAACCCTCTGATGAAACTACAAATTGGTTGATTTATTGTTGAAGATCAACATAAGCTGGTATAATTGTGCTAAAATAGTTGGTGGTATTCTATTTCACCATCCTCATTAGCATCAGTATTCTATTAATGTCTGTATAATGTTGCTTCAGTGTTCATGGTTATACTGTTAGTGATTTGGTCCTTCTTACACCTCACACAATTATGCAGATGTTCCCTTGAATTTTTCCTGACCAAGATGTTTTGTCATAAAAACGGGTTTTCAACTCACAGTAACACAGTCAGTAACTGAACAACGCATACAGTTTTACCTGTCCTGTTGCATCTGTTCATATTTATTGATTTGGTATCTGCTTATATGGAAAGCCATAACAAGAAAGTGGTAGTTGGTAGGAAGAAGTAATTGTGGGTTGATGCCTGTCTCTCTCATTAAATGCCAGTCATGTTTGTTCTCTCTGTGTAATTTAGTGCTGATGATGTGTTGGTCCGTGTTGCTACCAGTTGATTGGGTCTTTTGCTTTGGAAATAGCGATGGGAAGCAATGTGATTGGCTGGTGCAGTGGTATGAGTGCTGTATCTAGGCGAGGTGTGTCCACTTTGCAGACAGAGAGAGCATTAGCGGGAATGAGAAAGATAACAGAGAGTAAGGGCAAAAAGATCAAATCGAATGTGGAGTTCCTGATGTCTCCTCTCTTCACCCCACATATCAAACTGTAAAAATGTACTGTTTTTGTTTTGTATTGTGAATTGCATGTAAATATTAATTTGTTTGTATTAGTTCTACAGTAAATCACCCAATTCATGTGCACAAATTTGTTTTGAAGTCTAAAAGATAATATTATTCTTCCTGGCACTAATAGCAAATATCTTAATAAGTCATACAAAGGCAGCACATCTTTTGGGAGATAGTGTGTGTACAGTGTGGATGGGTTTTATATCACCATCCATTTGCTAAGGGTGCACTTAAATGAACACATTAAATTGCTGCTTCTGGCATTGTTTTGTAGTGTATTGGTTTTAAACAGAAATGGTTTAATAATGGCTGGTATTGCAAAATCTGTTAGCTTTACATATGATGATGAATCTGCATTGTCTTAATGTTACAGGTTCATAAATGCAATTAGCTTTGTACACATTTTGTTGTGATACATGTGTAATTAAATTTGAAAATGATAAACAGCCCCTTCCTTTTGCGAAATAGATTGGAATTCTCTGTTTATGTGTGTTAGAGACAGAAAGTCTGGCCTGGAAGCAGAGATTCCATTCTCATAAGAGCTGCTCCTATCATGAGTTATCAGCATTATGTTATCTTTCACCTAATGAATTTTTACATATATTTCCTTTTGCAAAGAAATCTTTAATGCTCTTATGATATATTAGGTTTTACTGTTCATGTGGTTTTCTTCTTATGTAAACTTTCCAAGGCTTTATGAAATGGATTGGCTCTTTCAATGAGTCTATGACCTTGCCAATATTGCGCGTTTGTCTGTGTGTATGAACTAACCCCGTTTTCTGCAGGAAAACAATGAAGATATCACTGCAAGCATACTTTATTTAGCATTTTTAGCACACAACCAAACAACCCACTGATATATAACCCTTCTTGTTCTTCTTCCTCTTCACTTTATCTATATTTGCTATAGCCCAAGCCTCCCGGAGCAGACTGGAGATATTCAGCTTCTCTCAGAGCAGGAATGCAAAGGTAGGACTATTAAAATATTCTTTACTTGACACACAGCATGTTAACATTTAGACATATTTGGATCACAAAATCACTAGCTTTATCCCTGCTCCCCAACATCCTATCCCTCTATAGGTTTCTATACAAAAATCCTCCTGTCTACCTTGGGAGAAGAAGATGAATATGTAGATCAATAAATTATGAAACCAAACCATGATAGTCCCATCTATAATCTTACCAGTTAGTAAATGTAATGTCAGATGTAAATTGTCTGACAATGTTTTAATCCATTGACTCTTTTAGCCTTGAGCAAAGGCACCTACTGTATATACTGTAATCTTCATGCTACTGAATTAATATGAAAAGACGGGTAAATAGATGATAAAAAGTAATAAATTTTTTTGTTCACCACAAAATGGTCCATTCTATCATACAAGTGACAAAGCAATCTATCAGATTATCCACAAGCCAGTGTGAAATGAGATAATGTGGATTGTTCAAGCTGAATGAAGGTCACTGTAATAAGCGCAGGGTTGTTACATTTATCTTCATGAGCATAAAGCTTACTGGGATTGCATGTTCACTCAGAAGTGAACAGTATTATGGTGAGCAAAGTGAAGCAAGGAAACCAGGTCTACAGTTATACGGTAGATTTGTTTATTTTATTTTACCTGGGAAAAATGCTCTGGGGCACTAATAAAAGCATACTGTCACTATTGCTGTGACAATAAAGGACACTGGAGACGACGGACTAGTGTGAAAGCATTCACACAAATGTTAGCACTCTGTTTGAACTGGGGCTATTGTGTTCTCAAGTATATAGGAATATTAAATCTCTTGGGATTTAATGTTATGATATGAACGCCTTTATGGCTATGATACATATGAATATGTGAATATTACATCAGGATTCATTAGAAGGTAAGGTAGAGAGCTTAATCAGTGTAACTGCTTAAATCATCATTTACTGATTTACACTGATTTCTGTCGCTGAAGTCGCTGTGTTAAGAAGTAGACAAGAATCATGTTTATATGTCAGTTCCTCCTCATTAATTATGGATAAGTCCATGTCAGTGACTCATGGTTTAGAGATTTTAAAATTGCATCCACTTAGACAATCTAAAAACCGACAGATATTAAAGTGAAATCATACACTCTGCATGCAAAAACATATGGCAAAATTTGTAAATAAATAAAAAAGTGTTGATTATGGTCAAGACAATTGAAATAAGGACAGGGAGACCTTGTGAAATGTCGTGTATTATGTAGCAACAATAACTTCCTAACACATATTTATCAGAAATTGAGAACGAGAGAAAAAGGGAAATAAAATGGAGGCTAGTTAGCACCCACCCCTCTCTTCACATTCTACAGTCACCCATTCCTTCCTTATGACATTTTATGTTTCCTATTTTATACTACTTGTGTAATGGTCACACAAGTGAATTTTTTTTTTTTTTACACAAGCTCCAAATTTTTTATATGAAAGTAATGATCAGCGTTAGCAACTTAATTTTTTTTTAGAATTCTATGCTCTATCCAGTGAAATAGCTCCTGCTTGTTTGTTTATTGTCAGGATTGCTAACATGATTTATGAATATGCCAATTTTAAAATTCCTAAAAATCTAAGCTGAGACATCCGTACCTATTATATAGTACATTACCCCAGTAAATTTCCCTGAAATATAGCTGGTTTACAACATTGCAATGGGATAAACTGACATTTTTTAAATTAGCATTTCAAAGCAATAGTACAATAGCTGAACATTGACCATCTAGGTTTCCATCATTACCTTTTCTGACTAAAATAAAGTTCTGTATAGCTGTGCTTCCTCTCTGTGAATGTAAACTCACGGAGATCCATTTTTAGCACACTTCTCTCTTCTGACAGAAACATCATGTTGCTTTACACAGCCAGGAAAATAGAAACATTTAATTTCTTCCTGAAAATTAAACACTATACTGTTAGTCACTGTTAATGATCTTTGTATTAATAAATTTTTTACTAAGTATGGATTATGGAAATGGTTTTGTTAATCAATAAAAATGCTCTTCTCAAATCTAATTTCTAATTCTCTTTCCTTTTCCAAGCATGTGGATTTAGTCAGAAAAAAGAAAAAGGAAGAAAGAAAAAGCTATATCTATCTTACTACTATTAGTGCTTCAGACATTTACTTAGAGATGCAGTTGTGTATACACGTCTTTCAGCCTTGGTCTAATTTTAGTAATGCTCTCTGCACCCAGACTACATACAGTGAGCTAAGACTAACCAAGCACAAGGAGCAATTTAGCTTCTATAAACAACCCTTCCCAAATCTAGCACTGATGCATCAAATGCTAGCTCTACACAAATCTACATTGGCAAGAGGTTTAATTCTAAATATGGTAAAGTAAATTCAGCTTGCTTTAGAGTGCAGCGATGGTGTGTTTGCATAAATAATGGTGAGATTATGTTTTCCAAGGGTTTTTACTTGTTATTACTACAACCGTAACTACAAATGTAATTCATTCATTGTCTCATTATCTTCAATAAGACTACTCTAATCTAATTATGCTGGTTAATTATTTTGATGCAGCGTAGCATTTCACATTACACTTCTTTTGTTTGTGTGTGTGTGTGTGTGTTTATTTACAGCTCAGTCCATATGGAGGAGTCATCTGTGATGCAGGGGGCTCAGGGTGTTCTGGTTCAGAATTGGCCTACTGTCTCCAGTGCCCCTGGTAAGACACCATCCTGTCTAAATCCTTCTTTCCACTAGTTCACCAGAAGGTGAACCCAGTGTGTTTTAGGTCATATTGGATTCATATTTAATGAGAATCTGCAAATACAATGATTTAAAAAAAAATAATCTTAATCGATTGCCCTGTTGTTTTACTTGTTCATTTTAGTTCTACCATCAGAATTATTACTTAATCACTTTCTGTACATCTTTTATTGTGCTTCCTGTATTAAGTTCTGGTGCTCCCGCCATCTTCCCTTCCTTTAAAATAACCAAAATTGCATTGTCTCATATTTCCCTGCAGTTGTTTCTGAATTAGTTAAATAGCTCTAAATTGCAGCTGAAAATCACTCTGAGGCCAGGAGCTAGAATGATGATGCATACTAAATAACACTTATTTAGGAAAACTGAAATGAATACCCTAAAGAAGACAGAATGTAGAACTGATTTAGGAAAACAGAATAATGATGGAACTAAGATTGTATCTTTATTGAATCTCATTAAAATCTAAAGCTGTGAATAAAAACAGAACAAAATGTGTATAACAAACCTTATAAAAATTTTAAACTTGTTTCATTAGCGAGGCCACTCATTTTTACAATACTGTTAGACTACTCTTTAATTACAATATATTTTCTATGACAGATTTTATGACGCAGTTTAGGCATTGTACTTTTGCCAGTTCAATGCTAATGGCTAGCTCTTTCTTACCATACAATGGCTACCGACCATGGAGGCTGAAAGCTAACAAATACTTCCTTCTGGATACATAAAGTCAAATACCACATTTTTTTGGCTTCAAACTGTTGCTTATGCAGAAACTCAATCGGGAAAATGCTATAGGCTTTTCCACATAGTTGAGCTAATGGATGTTTGCGATTGGTTGGTGTCATCCTGGTTGACTGAATTTCTCTGCCATCATATACTTCTAGGTGCAGAGAGTTGTATCATTGAAAACACTTAATTTCTCCAGTAGGACAAATTCCACTTGGGGTTTTTGGATTTTTATTAAAGGGTGAGAAATGGATATGTAACTGGAAAACCATAAACAAATTCTTGTACATAAAAGTAAATTTTGCCTTTTTGTATTTTAATAGTAAGAAGTATACTCCATTAAAACTGCTCTTAAAATACAATTTAGTTCCTAAGTTGCTATACATAATAATAGAGGGACCTGTAACCCCTGTAGATGTATGAGAAATTTATGAAAAATAATAGTGATTGCTCCAGTCATGAACAAATAAAACATGTAAGGCAATTTCTGACATGGCCTGACAGAAGTGGTGCAGATTATCTCTACAAAAGGAAAATTGAAGCAGAAAATAAACAAGACAAAAGACTGACAAGGGTTTACACGGGAGAGGTAATTAGGATAGACATGTTCACACACACACACACACACACACACACACACACACACACACACACACACACACACACACACACACACACACACACACAGTGTGTAACATACCCACCAGCAGCTATCATGGAACAGAATCTGTAAAATATGCCAGTATGTAAAATGGTATTATTTAGTTCATTCTTTGCATAGTGTTAAATACACAGGGATTTTTAATACTATCAACCATATTCTCTCCTTCATAGACAATTTCTGTAATTTTTTTAATTTTTAGAAAATATTTAGTTCTGTAAATATTTAGTTCTGCTATTAGTGGAACAAGAGAACTATTAATTAACTGGCATGTGCACACAATACACTTTGAATTCATCAGTGCACACAGTAAATTTATGGGGTTTAGAGAAGTATAGATCCGTTGACATAATATAAAACAAGAAAGAGAAAGACAGAAAACAGATCAGTGGAAAAAGACTATTTAAATTGAACAGATAAATAAAATATAATAGTTGTATAACTGTTGTTGGAGGACAGGATGGAGAGGGAGAAGAAAATGAGATGTGGGGCATAAAAGACAGACAGATCAAGTGTGAAAGGGAGGCAAGGACAGTGCAATTACTTGGGTTATGAAAGATCAATTTGTTCTAATTAAGTCAGTGCTGATGATGGAGGGAGCAAAGAGTGTCTGAAAGAAATAGCTGTAATTAATTTTCTCTCTCTCTCTCTCTCACTCTCTGGCATGGCCATTGATTACCTGTTGAGTTTGAGAATTTACAGCATAGTTCAGATAGAAGAGAAAATATGAAGTTGAATTAGGTTCTGTAGGGTGAGTGATGTGTCAGACCAATGCCAGCGCCAGCTGATATATTTCCAACAGAGATTAAATGAGTTGTTAGCACTGTCGCCTTGCACCTCCAGGGTCCGGGTTCAATTCCCGGCCAGGATCGATTCCCATCTCTGTGTGAATGGAGTTTGCATGTTCTCCCCGTGCTTGGTGGGTTTCCTCCGGGTACTCCGGTTTCCTCCCACAG
>JAOTQY010000010.1:5403344-5430950 GCA_026413445.1 Dolichallabes microphthalmus
CTGGTGGAGCTGGGGTTCGAACCAACGATCTTCCGGTCGGTAACTCAGCGCCTTAGCCCTCTGAGCCACCACTGCCCAGAAAAGTTAATAGTCCACTTCATAGGCCAGTGATTGAATTCAATACAGTTTAGAGGTTATGTTAATAAAAGCCTCTGAACTCTGTGTGCATGTGTGTGTGTATATATATATTTGTGTGTGTGTGTGTGTGTGTGGCCTCACTCTCAGCCAATCAACTGAACCTCTTAGTGGCTCAGGCCCCTCCCTCGTGCGCGCGATGGAGAGGCCCAGTCAGCGCGCGGAGGTTAGCGAGACGGCCAGATGGAGTTTTGCGTGTTTTCCGCTTTCCTGTTTTATTAATTTTTTAACCGAAACGTTTTCGCGTACCATGGATTGTTTAAGTCTCTTAACTTTGCTCCACGTCAAACGGATTAAGTTTCGAACGACATGTTGAGGATTAATGAATATGGTTTGATGAGGAGAAAACTTTTGCCTCAGACCTGTGTGAGCGCATGATGGAGCGGAGAAAGACGAGCCGCTGTACGGAATGGCGCGCGCTCTGGCTCGCGCTTTCCTCCCTGTCCTGCCTCTCGCGCGCGACAGCAGAGCTCCGCTACAATGTTGCAGAAGAGCAAAGACCGGGTTCTTTTGTCGGGAACATAGCGCGAGACCTGGGCCTCTCGGTCCAGACGATTAGCGAGAGGAAGATGCGTGTGATTTCGGACCCGAGCGCGCAGTATTTCGAGCTGAACTCCGTTAGCGGTGACTTGGTCATTAAAGAGACCATCGACAGGGAGCGCCTGTGTGACTTGAGTTTAACGTGTTCTTTGCACCTTCAAGTAGTTCTGGACAACCCGTTGGAGATGCAGCGCGTCGTGGTGGACATTGCCGATGTGAACGACAACTCGCCGCAGTTTCCTGCCCGTAACTCCTCGCTGGAGGTCTCGGAGGCGGCCGCGCCGGGGACCCGCTTCCGCCTGGAGAGCGCGCGCGATCCCGACGTGGGCGTCAACTCGCTGCGGACCTACCGTCTCGAGTCGAACGGCTTCTTCGCGTTAAACGTCGAGACGAAGAGCGACGGCAGTAAAGTTCCCGAGCTCGTGCTGGAGAAGGCCCTTGACCGCGAGACGCGCGCTGCCTTTCGCCTTCTGCTCACGGCGGTGGACGGCGGACAGCCGGAGAAATCCGGCACCACCCTGCTGCTCATCACGGTCCTGGATGTGAACGATAACGCACCCGTTTTTGGGCAGCCACCGAAACTGGTTAGCCTTTTGGAGAACTCTCCGTTAGGCACTGTTGTGGCGAAATTAAACGCCACTGATGCAGACTCTGGAGCGAACGGAGAGGTATCTTACTTATTCAGCAAATACAACCGAGAGAAAGTTCTCGAGGTTTTCAGCGTGGACGCGAAAAGCGGGGAGCTCAGGGTTATCGGCGAGGTGGATTATGAACAGATGAGTGTGTATGAGATCACCGTGCAGGCCAGGGACGGCGGAAATCCCGCCATGGAGGGCTCCTGTCACATCAAAGTGGAAGTTTCGGATGTAAACGATAACACGCCGGAGGTGACGTTAACATCCCTCACCAGTCCCATCAGCGAGAATTCACCAACAGGTACTGTCATTGCGTTGATCAGCGCAAAGGACTTAGATTCAGGTAAAAATGGACAGGTGACATTAACAGTGTCTCCAGGGCTGCCGTTTAAACTGCAGTCCGCTTTTGGGGAGCATTACAAGCTTGTTACGGATGGCGCGCTGGACAGAGAAACCGTCCCTGAGTACACTGTGGTTGTGACTGCGACAGATGCCGGTTCTCCTCCATTGTCCTCTAAAAAGACTTTTGTTGTTCGTCTGTCTGATGTGAACGATAATGCTCCAGTTTTCTCCCAGTCATATTACTCTGTTGACATCGTGGAGAATAACACCCCCAGTACCTCACTCCTGACAGTGTCAGCCTCTGACCCAGACTTGGGGGACAATGCCCGTCTCACCTACTCCATCCTGTCCTCTACTGTCCATGGCAGCCCTGTGTCCTCGTATGTCTATATCAATCCAGAAAATGGTAATATTTTTACTATGCGTACATTGGACTATGAGCAAATGAATGCATTTAAGATTGAAGTACAGGTGCAGGACAGTGGGATCCCTCCACGCAGCTCCAACGTCACCGTCCACGTTTTCGTCATCGACCAGAATGACAACCCGCCCGTCGTCCTTTATCCCGCTAGTTCTGGTGACTCTGGCCTCCAGCTGACCATGCCCCACTCTGCTCCTGTGGGCCATCTTGTGAATAAGATCGTTGGTTATGACCCCGACAGCGGGTACAACGCATGGCTGTTCTACAGCATTGCACCCGGTGAGGATGCAGAATTTTTCCGTATTGGAAGGCACACGGGTGAGCTTCGGACTACAAGGAACCTAGCCGAGGTTGAGTCAGGCAGCAAAGAGCGCTCATCCTACAGCTTTGTGTTGGTTGTAAGGGACAATGGAGAGCCTAACCAGTCTATCAGTATACCTGTCACCATTAACATTGAGGAGAAGAGTGCAGAAACACCCATAGACCATCACAAAACATCTTCTCGTAAAACAGGTGGAATTCCGGATATAAGCCTGTACCTCATAATATCACTGGGCTGTGTGACTCTGGTCTTTCTTGTGACAATAATAGTGCTGCTGGTGCGGTGTCTTAGACACAAAGACGACCTGTCATGCTGCTACTCCAGGAAGGGCTTCCGTTCCCGCCATGCCTACCAGCAGCGTTCCCATAAAGACCTTCACCTCCAGATGAACACAGATGGGCCCATCCGGTACATGGAGGTGGTGGGGGGCCCTCAGGATCCCCACACACGTACATACAGACCGTGCTACTCCACACTCTCCAGCCGGAGCGACTTTGTGTTTGTTAAGACTCCTCTACTGAGCCACAACAACACGTTAAACATGACCCTAACCAGGAAGCACTTATTGAACTCAGCCAATGAGGTGAGGGCTCACCTGGGCATAGATGCAGACAACATTTAGGATGATGAATAGTTCTTCCTTGCTGTCAGTACTTCAGTGAGGAAGATTTCAAGTCATGTTATATTGCCAACTTAAATTTTTTTTTATTTTAATTATTTATCTTTTCTAAATGAACCTCAGATGTCCTCATGATCTCATAATGTAGCTTTGTAAGAGACATGCTGCAGAGAAGAGATTTAATTGTATTTTTATTATTATTAAGTCTAAGGAATTCTGCTTTTCTAAAAAAAAAAAATTTAAATGCAGGGCCGATTCACCAAACCAAAATTTAAGGGATATTATATATAAAAGGTAATAAGGCAAAGAGAAAGGATAAACCTTTTACTTAGATATGAGACAATCTGAGGTATTGATCTCAAATGGAAAATATTTGCTAGAAATATTTTTTTTAATGACAACATGGTTAGCAGGTGGCAGAAAAGACATGATGATTAAAAATTAGTTGAGATGAGATGGAAAGAAGTGGGTGAATATATAAAAACATAAAAAGTATGTAGTGGTGAGGTGTGTGAGGAGAAAGAAATTGGTGGCTGAAAACAGGATTCCAGAGGTCGTCCTCTGACCCAGGACTTCCTGTTGTGGTGGAGTTTAATGATTGGTTCCATACCTTAAAGTCACGTGACCTTCGGTAATGTGTGTGTGTGTGTGTGTGTGTGTGTGTGTCACCCTTGGGAAATCTCTTAATGAGTTTCCTAAGTAACAAGGATTGAGATTATCCATAGAGCACTACAGACCACATAAAGATCTTTTATTATCGACGTTCAATGTGTATAATAACATAGCGAATGCGTGTTGATTGTAAGTACTAAATGCTGATAATCGGTGAAGAGGAAACATTTGAACAAAGCCCTCACTTTTGCTTTGTAATCACTGGTTACTCATTTTTCTCTTCTCCCCCTCTGTGGAGTGAAAGCTTTGATCAGAACATAATGTTTGACTTCTCTTGCATTCAAAATATGATCTGTGAGGTGAAAAGCTTTTGGGACCACAGAGTTTTGTTGTTTTACGCCTGCTTTGTGTTTAAAGATTCAACTTTGTATCATGTTTTTAAGGGGATAGAGACGGAGGTGTGACTGAAAAGGAGAGATTTCCTGTTCTTTCTCTCATTCCTTCTATCTACCATTATCTCCCTTGTGTGCTGTCTGTATGTCCTCTGGGAGTGCATTTTGCCTGCAGGTCATGAAGAGACCATCTGGCTCCTCTGGTTCGACACGTGCGATTAGTGTGTGAGTGCTTTGTGTTTTATGGGAGGGCATGTGAGCGGCGGTACTGATAGACGGATGAGGCATTATCTCATAGCTCAGAAATTCAGTAAGGTCTAGTAGAGTTTTCAGCCGTGTGTGTTTCTCTGCAAGCCAAAGTTTAATTTATGCAACAGTTCTACTAGTGCTATTACTAATGGAAAAGGAAGAAGGGTTATTCCCCTGCTTGCTTTGTCATTTTCCTCTCTTTCAGCCATTATCATGTAAAGAACAGCTTGTTTTCCTTCCGTGTGCATGTTACATAGTCAAATCTTTGGTTCCTGGCAGCCATTTCCTCTTTTTTCCTCATCCTCACCGTGGGTTTTCCTGCTGAACTTCCTGCTCACTTAAGGCAGCCATTTTATCATCACTTCTGTTTAGCTGGTACTGTTGTGACGAACCTCGGTGTGTGTGTGTGTGTGTGTGTGTGTGTAAGCCACATCTGTGAAGTGCAGTATATATCATCTCATCTCTAATTTCTATGCAGTGGCATTCAAATGATTGAGTTCCACCTGATAATGTACATTTTCATACCATCTGTGTTAGTGACTTTTTAATGACACTTTTTTTGTTATTAGTGTTTTTGTATTATTAGTATTACTAATTTGGTGCATTATATTTACCTCGCAACTTTTTTTGAAGTCTCATTCCACAGACAAACACTTTACTTATTGAGTATTATGAGTAATATCTTAGTAAGCAGAATATCTGTTTAGCTGAGCTGGAGTTTTTTTTTTTTTTTTCTTTTTTTTCTTTTTTGCCAGGCCTCCACAACAAAATCTGCACTCAAATGCTACAGCACTCGAATTGCTTACAGCTGTTCAAGTCATGGATATAAACTAGCTCTGGTGATTACAGGAACATTTAAAGAGTTATTTAGTTTCTACATTATTGCAAGAAAAACATCTGAAGACTTTATTAGAACCGAATAGATTAGACCTTAATGTGCTGTCACTGTGAAAAAGTTCCATTTAGGATTTAGGTAAGAGGAGCATCTGCAATAATGTAGCGAGTGAGACAGATCTTTCATGAGTTCAGTAAGAGGATATGTGTGTGTATATGCGGAGAAGCAGCTGTTTTCCATGCGTTCCCTTTGTAGAGCCTAGCCTTGGCGGGAAGCCTGAAGATGTATCCGGTCTCAGCGCAGTGGCACACAAAGTGTTAAGTTTGAGTTTACATCTTATTTGTGGCCATATTTTAGGGACCCATGCAGGAGCACTATGGCAGTATTTAAGGGTGAGCTCATCTCTAGTTGGTATGTTTTAGTTAACGCACACTACAAACAGTTTATGGTCATGAATATTGTATTGTAGAGATGGGGAAGGATTGATTTAGTGTCATGATTCTTTTGTGTGAGCCACACTGACTGCGAAAATCGTGTTTTTACAATTATTTCTTTAACTTTTTTGAATTTGAGGTTGTAAAATGTTGCTGTTCCTCTATGATCCTGCAGGTGGTGCACTCTAAACTATTCACACAGCTCAGCAATTGTAACAAAATCTAAAAAACGAAAAATATATTGGATCAGGATATTTATAAAATCGTGATACTTACAAATCGCAATCGAACCAAATCGGCGCTTAGGTTTCGTGATGATATCATATTAAATGGTCCATGATGATTTCCATCCTTTTTGTATTGTTATCAGTATATCTCTGGAGAATTGTAAAGTGATGCACTCTGCCACGCCACTTTTTAACTCATGTCTGGGTGCTGGTTGGAAGCTTTTACTCACAGCTGTTGCTTTAAACACTTAAGAGTCATGGTAGACCCAGGAGAACTAAAAGCTATTATTTAGGTTAACCTCATGTTGAAAACTTTCTACAGGTTGTGTAAAATCAGAGTGGTACTTTAATTGTGTGTGTCAAGCTGCTGGGCTGAAAGCACGACCCATCAACAGAATAGAGTATTACATGCTGATGTGTGTGTTCAAGAATATAGATTGGTTATTGTGACTCCATAGATGTCTCATGTTATATTAAATTAAGTGTACTTGTTTTTTTTTTGTTTTTTTTTAAAGAATCCTTATAGAAATCGTACGATCCAAATTTTACTCTTAGTGTGTTGAAAAAACATTTCCAATTTTTTAGTTTTAATGGTCTAAATGACTTCATTCATAAATAAATTCAATTTATTGCTCCTACAATTTTCAGAACAGTATTGCATACTAGGATATGCATACTTTATAAATAGTTTCTTTCCGGTATCACTGTGTTCGGCTACATTTTACTTGCTACTGTGCATTATAGTGTGCATTACACGAGGTGCATTAACTTGCTCTTAACACTAGTGTGCTATTCCCTCTAACTATTTATTGAACCAATCTCTTGAATGTGTGTCTCTATATAACTAAATATCCACAAGAAAGGAATGTGAAACATTAACATTTATGATATTTAACATTAAATGGTTAAGTTATTGCAATAGTAGTAAAATATTTCATAGCCTCTGTTTTAAATCTCACCTGTCTGTGGGTTCTGTGGGTTTTATGGTGACCTTGCGCTTTACTGACTCTGCACTGTGACCCTCAGCTTTGGAATGTTGGACTTCTTTGTAGCCATTTTGAAAACAAAATGAATTTTTTTTTTCCCTCTCATTTTCCTTTCCTGTTTTCCATCTGAAAACTGAAAGTGAGACGAAGGATGAAACAGTTAAGGACATAGAAATTTGGATCAGAGACAGAGAAGAGAGAACAGAAGGGATGAAGAAGGCTAAAAAAGGAGAGAGGTCAAGTGTAGTCTTGCAGTTTCTATCTTTCGTGGTGATTTGCTTTGGGTTTTTTCCCAAGTCTCTGTTTCTTGTTTGCTTTTATTCCCCTGCAACTCCTGCTGTCTTCCTCAGAGTGACTCAGACTACTGGTCAGAGTGTATGCTGATGTCTTGGCTCTTTGGTTTCTGCACACACACTCAAACTGGTGTATAGAGAAATTATTTAAACACAGTATGCCCTTCATAAGAGAATCAGCAGCCCAGGTCAATGTTTTGTTTTGTACACATGTAATAACAGAGTGGCTATTTAGACTAATAATATAAAGATCATGGATAGGAATTGGACTTGTGACACATGAAATTGCACTGGCATGTAGAAGTGTTTAAGTTAGAAGGCAACATGGCACAGTGTTGGGTGGCGTTGATTTTATTTGCGAGTGATTGTGTGTAGCAATACGTTGTAGTTTTATTCTAATGCATATATGTTTATGTATAGCACATTGCTTTAATAATTACGCCTCTTCACTTTTCTCTCATAGAGAGTTCAGAGCTGATACTGCAGCTCATTCAACAGCTTGGAAAACAACAATAATTTAATTGAGAACAGGGAAAGCAAGGAAGTGAGGAATAGAGGAGATTCTAAATAATCTATCTCTTGAAGATTATTTTAGTTCAAATTGGGGCCACGCGGAACAGTGGCTTAGAGGTTGAACTTTAGTTTCCTACCTCTAAGGTCCGGGTTCATTTCCCACCTCGGGTCTGTGTGTATGGAAATTGCATGTTCGCCCCGTGCTTTTGGTGGGTTTACTTCGGGTACTCCGGTTACTTCCCACAGTCCAAAGACATGCAGATTAGGCTAATTAGCATTTCCAAATAGTGTGTCCATGAGTGTGTGAGCGTGTATATGTGTTTTCCCTGTAATAGATTGGCAGTCCATCCACGGTGTACCCCGATTCTCCTGGGATAGGCTCTAGGCCCCCCTGCAACCTTGTATAGATGATGAGAGAGAGTGAAAAATTGGAGCCGCACGATAAAGTTTTTACCATATCTTATCATCATTATTGTTTTCTGTAATATATTAAGCTATAATTTAAAGTAGTTTAAAAAATTTGATGAACAATTTCAAAAGGAAAAATTTGCAGTCACTCATGCTTAATTAGAAAATGGAAGATTCATGATGAAAATATGATTCGTTACACAGCGCTCAGAGTCATGCCTGCTCTCGTTGGTTCTTGTTCACTGAGTATGTCCTTTCCATCCAACAATAGTGGCTTTGTCTTCTAGCTGATGATTCATGGAGTCAATCAATTGCCATTACTGCCCATTCCAGAAACAGTCCTGGACTGTGTTGCCTCTCTGCATGCGTTAATCATAGTCCATAGTGTATTTTAATTTCAATCAGCAATTTAAGTGCTACAGTCTAGGCACAACGCAAGCAGAGAGGGGGTTCTGTCATCTGTGTGTAGTTGCAGTAAGAACAGCTTCTCTCTTCTGCTGTTTCTTTGATACAGTAAGTGAGCAAAACAGAAAAATTGTCAATTTAACGATGATTGTGTCGTGAGCACAGATAGTGAATAGAAATGCATTCAGGATTCAGCGTCAGCTTTCTGTCTTCTGGGTTTGTGGGTCACAATGTGACCTTGCTGGTGGCCTTGTAGGTGCTCTGAGCTCTGATCTGTTATCATCAAAGGAATCCTGTATACTGACCTGGTCTCATTTGGTCTTATAACCCTGATTACATTGTGACTGAAAATGACAGACGGACAAAAAGGGTTAAAACTAACTTTCTTTTTAATGTTCTCTCAGCAGCAGAAACCCCCCAATGCTGACTGGCGTTTCAACCAGAACCAGAGACCTGGACCCAGCGGGTGAGTTCTCTGAAGCACAGATTTGCATATCATGAAAACATTGTAGAACTGTGTGTATAACTGAAGTTATACAAATACACACCCATTTGATGCTCGTACATTTGCATTGCATTAATTACCACGTGTATACACAGTATTATTTAAGCATATCCACACAGTCACACCTAGTCTTGCAGAAACATTCTCTGGATCGTCCAGCTTAGTAAATGTACTGTATAAGCACGAAAGATCTGTTAAAAGATAAAAAGATGTGGTTTAGGGCTGGTACAGAGGGCGCTGGCCTGGGGATAAACTGAATGCACAAGCACAACGTCAAAATGATTGATATAGGGCCACACCAACCAATAAAATGTTGTTGGATTAAATTATGGTGTAATTAAGACGTACCCAATCTACACAGTTTAAACAAGAGCCAGATATGTACACAAGGGGAGAAATAAAGACTGTTGTGGGGGGAGGGGTATATTGTATCCTGCCCCATCACACAACTCAATAAAAGGAATGAAGAAAGTCATGGTTTGCCCTATGTACAAGGGATGTTCAGTTCAAACTGGGACTTGGTCATGTCAGGACGGTATGGGGTATGAGGCAATAACTCCCAGTCGAGTTCCTATAATGTGCAAGTGGTTTTCATGAGTGATTGTATGTGCAGTTGCCGCAGACAGAAGTTGGCATCAAGTTATCCATAGATTTTCAAAGAACAGGTGTTCAACTTGCTGAAAGACTGCAGTGGGATTCGAGCCACGTACAGTAGGCTGGGATCATCATTCATAGACGTACAGGCTTCTTTATCAGATTTTCACCATTCAAATGTTTTACAGCGGCTAAGAGTCTCATCTCTGTTCTCTGCTTAATGGCTTCTATAAATGTCAATCAAGTTTACACCTTCATTCACGAGATATTTCATCACACGTCCTTGTTTGACTTGAATACCTCTTGTATGTTAAAATGCTCGAGGAGAAGCACAGGCAAATTTCTAATGCAATATAAAGGCACAAATTATACAAACGAACAACATGAAAGCTTATGGTTTCAAATAAAGTAACATATGTGCACTATGAATACATTATAGCAAATAGATTATTTGATTTTTTTTCTTTAAAAATTTTTAATTGCACTATGTGGTATAAATAAAGTGGTGTGAAAACTGACAATGTGCAATTTATTTGGAGGAAGGAAGGAAAAGTAGGGAAAGAAAAATAATGTAGGCATAATGGAAAGAATGAATGAAGGAAAGGAAGTAAGTAAAGAAAACAGGAAGGAAGAAAAAGAAATAAAGAATGAAAGGAAGAAAAGAAGTAAAGAAAACAGGAAGGAAGAAAAAAAGAAAAAAAAGAAAGAGAAAAAAAAGAAGAGGCATTGTGGTGCATGTAGTCATAATATTGCTCCATCTGTTGCTGTAGCTCTGACTGTGGCAAACGCGAAAGCTCCCAAGGGAAACCTCTTTTCTTATGCGAGTGTCAGTAACTTACACTTTTGCTGTCCAGAATGAGCTTAGGGCCTTCAGAGCCAAAGGCATTCATCCCCTCTCTCATGCCAAGCAGCTCTCGGGCTCGCACTGGACCAAAGTCCCAATAGACATTACATAACACATTCCTGCCTGAGAAAAAGCCATTTGGAAGACATTAAATCTTTTTTTTTCTCTCTTTTTTCATTTAAAACATCAGCTCCACATATACAGCAGTAGAAAACCGCCCTGCTAACTGACAGTTAAGCTGTATGATTTACTGTTTGTTTTGTCATTCAGGGTTGGTTGAAGGATCATCAATTAAAGAACGCCTAGAGGCAGAATCTGTCATTTGTTTTGGAAATCAGACAGCTAATAAATTGGATTAAACATTTGAGATTCTTAACAAAGAAGTATTTGCTGAATTACAGACGTACAGAACATGAGGAAGATTTGTTTCTCTGTGTGTAGGAATTTATATCATACATTTTCCTTTAACTTTATGATTCCAATGATATATTACTGGTCTTTATTTCAGTCATCATAAGTTCAGATCTGCCCTTTTAAGATCGATGTCACCCCACAAGCTGAGGTACAGGAGAAAGGCGCGGGCTTGTGTGTGCTAATAGAAGTTGTATGTCCATGTAGATATTCCCTGTTAGTGTTCTATCCACAGACTTTGATCGTGTAGTAATGTGTGATGTTTATTGAGGCATGCCACTAGCTTTGCTTGCTTCTTGACCTTTGTTGATGCTTGAATTGGAGACTAATTGGGTGTGATGATTTGGAGTATGAGTGCTTAATGTGTTTGATTAGCAAAGGTGTAGAACAGAATGCTGTAAAAAATATTCCACTCCAGTCCAGTAGGTGGTAGTAATTTCAATAACCACCAGTAAAATCAATAGAAGTAATAGTCTCACAAAACACAAGTACACAAGCCACACTTCAAGATTTCATTAACCACCGTTCGCTTTGGTGGTTCACAATGTGGTGGTGAATTTTTTTCAGAACCACTCTTTCACAAGTTTAATCTTGGAATATGCCTCTGTGCAATCAATGAAGAAAAAACATGTGATAACCTGGTCATTCAGTACATTCAGGTCCTCATATGAATTGATTTTATTGCCACACAACGATGCTAAACCTAGACCTGAGCAACTGAAGCCTCTCCAAGATCACTGCCTTCAGAGCTTTGTACTATTCATGACGGGAGCGTTGCTATATGTGCCTCCCTTCTTACCCTGATGCACCCATCGCTCTGGATTAGGGTCAGTCTGAACTCATCAGGACCTTTTTCCATTGCTCCAAAGCCCAATCTTTATGATCGCTAGCCAATTTAGCCAGTTTTTTTTCTTATTAATGTCACTAACAAGTGGTTTTCTTATGGACACACAGCTTTTTAGTGCCTACCATGTAAGCTCTTGTTACATTGTGCTCTTACTTTCACTATTAAACACAGCTTTAATTGCTCCTGTCAGTTTTACCATGCACATGTACTAAGCGTTTAAGTGTTCATTGAAGCGTTGATGATTTTTTTTTTTCATCCACATTTCTTCCACGAAGGCTCACTACAGTCATTACAGTGTTTTATAATGTGTTAGAGAGCTCTTAAGTCAGTTTTGGTCATTTTAAATCTCCCTTATTGATTTGCATATTTATTTCTAGCTTTATTTCTAGCTTTTTTTCAAGGTATATTAATGGAGATCATTCTATCTGATAGTTTTACACTTTGGAACCTCTGTGGTTGTGCGCGTATGTCTGTGTATTTGAATGTTTGATTTATTTCCGCTCTGTGGACTTGAATCCACAGCCTTTACCGCAGGAAGTGCTTATCTAACCACAGGATGTGATAATGCTGACCGAAGGAAGTGCTTTCCTTCTGAAAAAGTGTGAAGCTAAACTAGGCATAAATGAAGCATCTTATGATTCCCAACAGACACAATGAGTAATTAGTGATGTTAAGATCTAGGTCATGCTGTATGTCCCTGATGCGTGGAATATTCTGGTTCAGGGTCAAATATGAAGCTGCTTGTGTTTATTTTGTACCAGTGCAATGATCTGATCTGAGTCTTGTTGTAATATTTGTATATAAAACAGGCAGGGTGATGATGTAGGAGGGACTGTTTAGTGTGACACTGCAGTTTAGCACGTCTGACTTGTGTTGTCTTCGCTCAGGTCTGTTCCTTATGAGCAGTTTCTGTCCTCCCTGCCTGTGTTCCTCTTTCTGTGCTTGGCAACCAGAGTCTGACAGCCTTTTTTTTTTGGCAACTCTCCTTTCCTTCTCTCTCCCTCTTCTCTCTCTCTTTCACACTCCCTGCACTTTTCTCTCTCTCTTCTCCTCTCACACACATTCCTCCTCTCCTTTACTTTTCCTCTTCTCTCACTCTACTCTCACTTTGTTCTCATCTCACTCTTCTCTCCTACGTGCTTCTTTCTCTCCCCTCACGTCCTTCCCTTCTTATTCTCTTCTCGCTCTCTTGTCTTCTCTCTCTCCTTTCTTCTGTCTCTCATTATATTCTCTATTTATATCCTTTTTTCTCACTTTCCTCTCATTATACTCTCAACTCCTTTTTGCTTGCTGTTTGTCTTTCTCTTTTTTCCCCTGTAGCTCTCGACATATTTTCCATGCTATGTTGAACTTTTAAACCTTCTTGTAAATTCTTTTGCTGTCTTTTTTTCATCATTCCTTCTCACCATACTCTCAGCCCTCCTCTTCATTTCGTCCCTCATCATCAGAAAGAATTTGCTTTGTGGAATAAAAAACGTCTTTTTATTCCATAGCGAGTGGAATGATTTGTTGCAGGTTTTCTTTATGCCCTTTGGGTTCATATGAACAGGAAGTGAGACCCCACGATATGGCAGGAGTGAGATGGATCAGCGACTCAGGGGTAGCTCAGTGGTTAAGGCATTGGACTATGGTTAGGAAGGTCCCAGGTTTGAACCCCACAATCACCAAGTTGCCACTGTTGGGGCCTTGAGCAAGGCCCTTAACCCTCAACTGCTCAGATGTGTAATGAGATTTTAAAAAATGTAAGTCGCTCTGGATAAGAGTCTCTCCTGAATGCCTAAATGTAAATGTGTATCCCGCCTAGTCTCCTGAGCGACCCCGTATACTGGATAAAGCGGTCTAGCGTGGCTGAGGAAGTCCTTACACAACACCCTGCTCAAACTCTAAGGTCCTCCAACTCCAGCCTGCTGAAGGTGGAGGTATTAAGACCAGACAGATATCAATGGATAATCAACATATCCTCCAGTGCCATAGCTCCCAGAAATCCTTCTCCAATTGTATTTTGCCTTTCCCATGTGTACCTATACATATACCTTTCTCTTGTCAAGTCTGTCTTTTTTCTCCCTATCAGTCTACAGGCTTACAGACATTTTTTAATGTATTAGGAAACGATTGGTGTGATTTACAGCAAGTATTGTGTTAATTATTAAATGAGACTAAAGGAAAAAAGAAAAGAGGCTACAGTACTAGCCACCAGTAGTGCTTGAGTTTAAGAGCTGTTTACTCTGTAATTATCCAATTAATAGAGAATGTGAGAGAGTTTTCTCTCTTCCTTTGTAAATCCCAGTCACGTCATTAAGTCCATCTGGCTTACAGTGAAACTGCATGGGAGCTTTAGTGTCTTTAATGTCGTTTGAAGCCAAGAGACTGTTTTACAGGTAGTGTATACAGTACAAAAACAAAAAAAACCAGGAAAAGAGATCTTAATGAAGCCTGAAGATTGTGTCTTTAGTCTTTTCAGTCTCTATTAGTTTGCTTTAATAAGGTGAGTGTTACAGAGGACCTGGCCTTCTTTTGCGTTTGTTCTCTATAGATGCAAATTGGTTTTTAAAAAAAAGCAAAGCTTTGAAGCTCGGCCCAGTCCAGATGGAAATGATCAGTGTTTGTGTTTGTTTTGGTGTGTTTTTGTGTGGTGGTGGGGGGGGTGTATGTTGCTGGTATACATAGCATGGTCCAGGGTAGTTTCAGAGTTTGTGTGGGTATGCATGATTGGTAATGGTATATATAGTAGATAGTGACACGGTCAAGTCTGGAGTAGTGGATAGAGTAGGAGTACCCCCTACACATTTCAGCGCACACACACACACACACTAATTACAGGGGGTATGGTATGTAGCATTACGAACAACAGATCTGCAAGTTTAACTATGTGGGAAAAATGCACAAATATGATAAAAGTTGAATGTTTTTTGAAATTACCGTATGTTAGAGGATAGAAATATATACGCAACAAAAAAATCAAATTTTTTAAAGAATGATGAATGAAAATAAAGAATGTTTTTCCCTAGACTCATAAAGTTTATTTAATTGCAAATATTTAGAGATGATGATTATTATTTTCATTATTATAAGCAAAATAATTTTATACGAATGAGACATGCAGCTCACACAATATTTGCGGTAGTTTTAAGGTAGCAGTTTTCATATCACTTGGTGGATTTAAGGTAGCAGAGTGATGTCATGAACAATGTCAATCCACTGTCTGTTGCCCGACTAAGAAAACTTCTATCTAGAGCTGCAGTACATCTAGCAACATAGTGACAAAGACCGTCAGGACAGAAAATCGGGTAGAGAGGGTATATGTGTGTCTCACCACATGACTTTTGAGAAATCTGTTTTTGCATGTGTGCCTGCGTGTGTATGTGTGTGTGTTTCTGAATGAGGGCGAGAAAAGGAATAAACAAAGTAGCTGTAATGTGCCTTGTTTTGCTCCTAGAGGCCCTGATAGAGTGTCAGGTCTTATGACAGAACTACAAAAGTCTAAAACAAATGGAAGACGCACAGACGCATGTAGCGAGCAGAGCAGGCGTACAGCTGTGCTGTTTAGGACACGGGGGGACAAAATGGCTGCTGGCTTATTCACCCCTTTTCCTTCGTCTGTTTCTCCCACAGAGCCGCTGCCACTCCAGAGGTCCCCATGGGAACCGGACCCTGGCCAAACCCTCCGACTGAGGCTGAGCAGCTCCAGGCGCTAATGGCTGCCGCAAATGGTAAGAAACACATCTCTCTCTCTCTCTCTCTCTCACACACACACACACACACACACACACATATTCCATTGTCTGGAATATGTGTATATGATATAATATTTTCTATATAATATAATTGTTAAGTACCTAATATGTATATACCACATTAAACTGATCTCTATATTAAAATTGTGAGATTTCCCTAAATCGTATTATGCGTCTTGCTCTATTCCAGCCTGTCCTTGCCCCTCTGACATTTTGCTGGAGGCAGCAGCAGCTGCACAGGCTTACTGATAATGCATGCTCTGTCCTCATCAGTGTAGTTTTTTTTTTTTTTTTTTTTTTAGTTTTTTTTTTTATGCCACTCACCACAGCATCTTATTTCTGTTTTTCACACCCTAAATGGACACCAGTCAATATTATGGTGCTCATTGTCTGGCAACAAAAGTCCTATTCAGATTACTCTAGCAATTTAATACTCATTAGTAAAACACACCAACAAGAAAACAAACCTTTTGAAAAGAAAATTGGATTGATCAGTTCATTTGTGGATAACTTTTAATCATACACTAATGTGAAGCCGAGATTGCTTTTCAGTCAGCATTATCACAGTTATAAGAACACTGCATTCAGTACACCATAGAGGTGGACCAATCATACACTTATTAGCTGATCCACCTTGGATAAGACCAGTCTCATCCTAATAAGGCTAACAAGAGGTTACTATTCCAGTAACCTATAGTAAGCTAGTTAGCTGGTCAGGTGCATCCGTATAGATTAAAGAGGAAATGAGTTTTGTTCACTTTTAATACTGTTTCTAATGTAGCACATCACATGTGGAGCCTTGTGGAAAAAAACTCAATGAGTTGTGGTGCATATGAACAGACATTGGAGTCTTTGGATAGTATCTTTATCATTTATTCTCTTGATATGTTTAACAAAGAGGTGACTAAGATAGCTTTGTGCTCGAGATGGATTTGTTAGTGTTGGCTTGTTTAACTACTGTAAGAGTGAACTGTAGTATTGACTATAGTAATTGACTAAAGTAAACTGTAGTGTTGGCTGTAGTTATGGGCTACACACTGCAGCAGACAATAAGGTTTGCTATAGTGATTGATTACATGCATTACTAAACTGTGGTATTTGCTATAGAATACTATAGTAATTTAACAGAGTTTAAAAAGCTTCAAAAGACTGTAGTACTTTTAAGTTTTTTTATGGATGTAGTGTGTACATAGTGCAGCAGGCAGTGCATCAAGTGGAAACACACTCGCCTAATAAAGTGGCTGCATCTGAGTAAAACTGAGCAAAATCTACCCCATGCTGTTGTGTCCCACAAGAATAATTGCACACTTGAACAAATTCCAGTTCTCCCAGTTCCAGTTCTGGTAAGTGATGCAATAAGAATCTAACAAAGATCAACAAAGAAAATGTGTTTAGTAAAATTCTGGGCCACACTCAGACCTCGGGTTGTCATAAGTGGATTTAGCTGGATTTATTTAGTTTCATTGTTCATCTCATAAAAAAGCTGGATTTGGTGTCAGTGCAGACCTGCATCAAAAATAACCAATATTTATGTGTTTTTACAATAACATACCACTGAGGTGGCAAGTTTCTATTGTAGATATGATTATCAGATGTATGCATTACCATTTGCAATAAACAAAAGGTGTGTGTAACACAAACACACACTTTTCAGCACATAAGGGCAGAATGGATCATTTCTGTTATTTCTGTCTCAGTTCTTCATGGTCAAAACAGAAAGTCATACTCAAGCAGAATCATTTTTGTCTGTTGCATTTAGCGGGACAGACAGCGGTAAGAGTGCCAAGTAATGTGAGTCAGGGAGAACGAGCCGTGATCATTATTTCCATTGTTATTGCCTCACTATTCTGCTCCAGCAAAGCCGGCTCGGCCTGTGGAGTTTCCATGAACGCGGTGTTGTGTGAGGAAGACTTCAGCTGGAGTGTGTCAGAAAGTGGAAAAGGGAGAAGGGGAGGTGTGTGGGGGCTTGTAGGGGTAACCTTATATCCACAGTAAGGGCTCGGTTAGAAGAAAGGAACTGGTGCGGACTCCTAAATGTGTCGGGGGGGGGGGCTTGAATAGATTTTACTGGTGTTGTTTTGCGTGTTTTCTTTATTTGTATGTGTGTGTTCTGAGAATAGCTGGGCATGCTGGAGACTAGGGGAGGGTTCATTTCATTTCTTCTAGTTCAGCTTCACGTAGGATGAGAGAGTTACTGTATGAGCCAGGGACAGAGAACAGCTCCACATAAACACATCCAGCTGAACGTTCTCACACATGAAGGTCTTCCTTCAGAGTTTTGATCCAGCTCTCATTTATTCTAATGGTAGAAATACGGTACCGCTATAAATATATTAATCTATGAATCTCTACTATGAATGAAATCTTAATCAGAATGATGCTAACCAATCAGAAGCACCAGTGAGCTCATGGATGTAGAAGAGTGCAGACAGTACTGATTACTGACTAGTTGGAGAGGAATTTGTAAATGACCTAATTAGACAAAAAATGGAGTAAAACCAAAAAAAAAAAAAAACTTTCAGCAGGGATTTAAGCCATATTTATATGGAAACATCCCCTGGAACTGAACTGTGATAATTGGGTTTGCATGTCAAGAATCTTCACAAATCCATGGGGCAGTTGTGGCTCAAGCAGTTAAGGCTCTGGGTTACTGATTGGGATGTCTGTGGTTCAAGGCCCAGCACCACCAAACTGCCACTGTTGAAGCTCTAAGCCTGGCTTTTTATTTATTTATTTATTTTTAAACCCTTTCTGCTCCAGGGGTGCTGTATCCTGGCTGACCCTGCT
Organism: Dolichallabes microphthalmus; assembly: GCA_026413445.1. Taxonomy (NCBI): domain Eukaryota; kingdom Metazoa; phylum Chordata; class Actinopteri; order Siluriformes; family Clariidae; genus Dolichallabes; species Dolichallabes microphthalmus. The sequence continues at coordinate 5,421,435 of JAOTQY010000010.1, forward strand.
CTCTGGATGAATTCTCTATGCTGTGGAGGTCATGTGACAAATTATTGGAACTTGGCTAATTTTGATGTTAATGTTCATTGGGGTGCCTTGCACCTCCGGGGTCTGGGTTCGATTCCCGGCCAGGCTCGATTCCCATCTCTGTGTGCATGGAGTTTGCATGTTCTCCCCGTGCTTGGTGGGTTTCCTCCGGGTACTCCAGTTTCCTCCCACTGTCCAAAAGATATGCATGCCTTCTGGGATAGGCTCCAGGTTCCTGTAACCCTGAATACAGGATAAAGCGGTATAGAAGATGAATGAGAGTGAGTGAGTGTTCATTTGTTAATGGTAATTTAACAAATCATGTTAAATGGTTCCATCAGAGCTAATATGGGGTTATACAGGAATGAGGGTAAATACTTATGGCACCAAAATTTGCGCAGTATATATTTTTTTATTTGTTATTTATTTTGGAAATGATATGCCCCACACACACATGAAAACACACACACTTCATTACTTGGTGTAGATTTATGATGTATGCCAAATGCATTTCTGCTCCAAGTTGTAACAGTAGAATGTAAAAGGTGAAAGGGGGTGCATACTTATGCAAGCACTCTACTTTGATCGAAAATTGTCTGTATCACCAATCCCTAGTTTTCCTACATGCTCTCAGTACTGTATATTTCTTCCCTCACACTTTGCCCAAACCCTCCCCCCACCTGTCTGTTCTTTCATTTGAAATAAAAACCCACACTTTTTTCCTCTTCTTCCCTCCGCAGAAGTGAGCGAGGCCACTAACACCCTGGGTCCTGGCACCATGGGCCTGAGCACGCGCTACAGCCCCCAGTTCACCCTGCAGCATGTTCCCGACTACCGACAGAATGTCTACATCCCGGGCAGCACTGCCACGCTCAGTGCCAACCCCCAGCAGCCCCCTCAGGCGCTCCCTGCTCCACAGGTCACCAACGCCCAGGTCGAGCCACCTAAACCCCAGACGCCCGCTAGCAAGAAAAAGATCACCAAGAAGGAGAAGAAATAAAGGGAGACAACCGAGAGAGAGCGGGTGTGCTGGGTGGGGTGAGGTTCTGCTTTTGGTTTCAGGGTAGATAAAGTAGAGTGAGACTGGTGTGAGGGTCAAGAGTTAAGAATAAATATTGAACTCTTGTTTCTTCATACATGGGTAAGTTTTTCTGCACTTGCTGTTTCAGATGTATGAAATTAAGAATGAGAAGAAATCAGTGTGCAGCTTCAGCTTTTTTTTTTTTTTTTTTAAATCCATTAGTCTTGGTTTTTTTTCAATCCTACCACTGATGTCTATGTGATGTAAGAACCTGTGGCTGGATGAGTGTGTTATTTACAACAGTTTCACATTGAGATTTATGTTTTCTTTTCATTTTTGAATGTTCCTGAAGCTGGGAGAGTGAACTCAGATGCTGGTTTATATTTTTTTAAGCTTGTAAAGGAATATAATTAGTCACTACAGTATATACAGTAAGAGTAGATGGAGAAGGGTAACCCATGGCAGTTATCACAATGACAATAATGTGCTTGGATTTGTATCTGAGATATTTCAATTTCGAGCTGCATTTGCAGGCTTCATTGAGAAAGATCATGTTTTGGTTTTGTTGCTGCGCTTTTGGTCACCACTATTGGACTTTATGAAAATGTAACACAGTGTAAGGGTTTGATTTTGGAAGTAGGTAAATATTTTTGCATGATGCTGAACATTATAGAAAATGTTAGGTTTAAACTATGCATCGCATGCCTGATTAAAAAAAAAAAAAAAAGAAGAAAAAAAGGATGAACTTGAAATTTGTGCGTGCATTGTGCTTTTTAGGGGACTCCTTTCAATTACATTTCCAGAGACAAACTATGACTCAAATGCTATAACAGAGAGAAATTCCTGCCCCATAACCCACAAATCTTTATTCCTGTGAATTGAATGTTGAGGGATTTTGTTCTAGCAGAGTTATGCATGAAAATGATGCTTATAGTGAAGAAATCTGTTATTTTATGCTGTACATAGTAATGAAGTTTTTCCTAATAAGTAATCAGCACTGACCATTCACAATCAGATCACATGAGAATGGGAATAATATGTCCATAAATAGCTCTAATGACCAAAATGTGATTATATTCCTCCTTTTTTTCAGCTTTTTAATTTCCATTCTTTATTCGGTGAACAGTAACATCACCTGTTGTAAATAGATAACAGCCGATAATGAAACATACATAAACCACAATCAACAAGACTTTATATGAGCCTGAACCACAGGCTTACTACTGGAATGTGTTACATAGTGTTGTTTTGTAGTAAAATGGAAAAAATAAACAAATAAGCAAACAAATATATAAATACAGGAATAAAGAAAATGATCATGCAAACCATTGCTCTTACAGCAGTAGTTATTTAGCACAAGAAGGCCAACTAACTCAACTTGTAAATAAAGAGATTAACATTGAAAAAGGTGAAACACGTAGTCTAGAAACCTGTGACGTTTGTGCATATATTTTTGTGTTTTCCTCTCCTTCTCTTCCGCCTCTCTGATCACATGTAAACAAATAGACACAGAGTAAATAATAAATCCTTCCTAATTCTCTGTCAATTCATGTTTTTTTGGGGATTTCTATTATGCATATGTGCAAGATTGCTTTTTAATGTCTATATGAAGAAACGGATATAAATATTATCTATGTGTGTGTCTGCGAACGGCGTAATGCTCTGTACCCACTTTAACATCGTCCTTATAAAACGCTAATACTCCCACCTGCTCCTCAGTGTTACACATATTTTATATGCTAATATTTATATTGCTGTTTTATTTCCTGAACACTGACATTTCAAATAAACGGTTGTAAAAAATATTCATTTAACTGCCTGATAATGACTTGATGTATTGCAAATGTTATTTCTTTATGTAATTCTTCCAGAAGGATGGACTAATAGCTAATATCGTCTCACACATTCATAGGTGCCAGCATTGCTAACAAGAGATTTAAATAGATTCTTAAAAAAAATAATAATTTAACATATCAGGGTGTTCGATTCTGACCTTGGTTCTGTGTGAGTGGAGTTTACATGTTCTCCGCATGCTTGGTTGGTTTCCTTCAGGTACTCTAGTCCAAAGACATGCAGATTAGGCCAATTTGTCCTTCCAAATTGCCTGTAGTGTGTGAATGAGTGTTGCTGATGAGCTGGCACAGAGTCCCTGGTGCACGCCACCTATTACCTCGAATTCCCTGAGATAGACTCCAGTCCTCCCATGACCCTGAACAGGATAAGTGTTATTCTGCGTGTGTGAAACAATTATAACCAACATCATTGTTCATTAACATGTGTTTGTCCTCATGAGAACAAACTTAAAAAAAAAAGAAAGGATAAACCGTTCATTAAATGCTGTGTTTGACATTGTATGAGCTAATAAGCAGTTATGTTTTTAAATGTGTTTAAATTATGTTATAATAATAATAATAATAAAACATTAGAAAGGTCACAGGTTAGTTAAACAAATGCACAGTAAGAAATAACTTTTTAATATAATGTTGGGTTAAACATCATAAAACAAATGATTACACTTTGAATATCAGTACAATGTCAACATTTGTATAATTTTATAAGCAAATGTTCTTTTTCTACATACTTAGAATTAGTTACAATTTAAAAATTCTTCGTGGAAATTCTTCACAGATTTTTTTCCCCGTACATTAAGAGAAGTTCTGAAACTGACAGCTGATGGATTCCCTCTGTAGAATACATTTCCTCCTTGTAGAAGAGAGCTTTTTTTTTTTACTACAGGGCTCTAAAACTCAACCTCACCAGCTAACTGTGCTACAGTAGCATATGTGTTGAATCTCTGAGCTATTTCCTGCTGCTGGTCTGAAAGCGTGCAGAAGCTGTGCTATTCATGCTAACTGTTCCAGGCAGATATTTATGCATGCTCAGCAGCCCTCGGCACAGAGAGGGAGGGAGCAGCTCACTAAAACACTGTCCCTTTTTACCCAGGCCCCTTTTCCCCCTTGTTTTTGATTCATTCTTCGCCTCTGAAAGGCTCTCTCCTAGCTTCTTCTGCCAGAATGTCAGCGTGTTTTCTCGGCTGTGAGCTTAGAATACTGATGAAGCTTCACCAGTTTACGGAAACACGGAAATTAAATGTAAAATTATAAATAAAGGTAAAATTATAATACTGTTTTGTTTGTTTTGTTGTTGGTAAAATAAATAAATAAAAAGAATAATTAATACAACTCAGGCAATTGTTTTTCCCTCAAAATGAAGATTTCTTTACATCTATAAATAGCAAGACCTTAGTGCTGCTGAGTTTTAATTATTTATTTATTTATTTATTTATTTTTGTTTATCGCTAAATATAACAAAGACGTAACTGTTTTTCCCTCAAAATGAAGATTTCTTCCGTCTATAAATGACATAGCAAGACCTTAGTGCTGCTGTTGTCTTCTGTTCTGTTGAGTTTTGCAACTTTTTGGCTTTTGGTTTATTATTAATAATAATAATAATAAGAAGAAGAAACACCTCCACAGCTATATTAACCATGGCAAAAAAGTGAGCAAAAACAAATAGAATGGATGATTACCAAGAAAAAAAAGTTAAACCAAAAGAAGAATCATAATCTAATCAACACTGCAAAGGAATGTTATCTACACAGGAAAGCACAAAATTCTCTCCTTCTTCCTGGATGGAAAACTGAAAACGCCCCCAGAGTAGACCAGACAAGTCTGATCATCAGCATTAAGCACAACTCAAAAAGATTATTTACATTTTTTATTTAAAATGCACCACAAAGACAAACGCATTAGAGATCTATTCTTTCTATATTTCTATCAAATGACTTAATGTTTAACTGTATATCATTAGTGTTGGAGCGAAATGCTGAGAGAGAGAGAGAGAGAGAGAGAGAGAGTTAGTCGTGCTGACTTGAGACACAGCCGTGTTCACACTTCAGCTCAGTTGACAGGTGTCCTGATCTCCTGCAGCGGCTAAAAGGAGATTCTGAGGCATTAAACCACTTTGCATATAGCCATAGCTACTACTTTTGTTCTTTATAAACTATAAGAAATATGTTATTTCATATGCATGTTTATAATTGTTGCTTCCAGTATCGTATGTAAAAATATTTCACGTACTTTGGTTGATATGCTTAAAAGAACAAAAATATAATTAAAAAAGAGTGGTCTTTGAGTTCGCGAGCAGTAGAATATAAATAAAAAGTTCAATAAATTGTCATTATAAGTATGTATATGGATCAAACAGGATGGTCGAACAAATGTTTATAATACAATACAAATACAAGTGCAGTTTTAGCAAATTATGCAGGGAAGGTGTAATGCAAAGACTTTACCTAACACAAAATCATTTTAAATAATTGATTTCAGACTTACAACAATGTTTACAGAAGGATTAAATATAAATTTTCCGGATTTTGCAGAATAGTTCAAAAGGATCTGATCTGGTTTTAATCATGCTATTTTCATGTCGATTTAATGAGCATACACGGCCATGTTATTATGGGAGTTTCCTGTATATTTCGCGTATTTGAACTCATACCGTGGCTGTCATTTCTAAAATAAGTACCACCCTTGTAGCCTTCTCTGCTGGATGAGACTCACCCAAACCTCAGCCGGCCAAACAAACACACAGCCTGTGGCCTCATAACAAAAAAACAACGTCCAACCTCTATGTTTAGAAAAGAATACGTTGGGTGCAGTGACGTGTACGAGTCGTGAGAAGGTTTGTCACAGAGTCAGTCCATGAGAAGCCTCGCACATTTGAATGAAATCCAGACAGTCACAGTGATGGCATTTTTCTTTCCTTCACTACAACATGCAACTCAGAGATCAGAGCGAAACCTATAATAAGAACAATGTGTGAAATCTGCTAGGCGCTAAGGACATTCCAGGAACGTTTCCCCACTTCGTCAACTCATTCTCTCTGCTTTTATTTGTACGCAGCAATCACAAAAATGGAGACTACATGGATTACTAACGTGGATTGGAATATATAGTCCACATTTAATCAATTGAGGAATAATTGAGGCACAGTGATGTTGTGCATTTGAAAATATAGAAGTATAACTCGTTCACTGTGACACACACCACTAGTGAGGAAGCATCGTTGAAAGGCAAATGTCTGGCATGTCACCATGGCAAAGAGACACAGAAACAACAAAGCACACACGAATCCACTTCCACAACTCATCACTGGAAATATTTGTGTCTCACTCTGTTCCAGCTATAAAAATGTCCAATGGTTTTATAGAAATACATGAAAATCCACAGATGGACATGAAATCTGAGGAGTTCTTTGGTCGTTTATCTCCACTGTGAATCTGACGCTATGTTATATGATGATACACACAGTGAGTGTAAATTCCCCACTGGTAATAAATAGGCTTATTGAAAATTTTGGGGGAAAATCACAGATACTGCAGTAATTATTAACGTTTTCTGTGCACATGGTAGACTTCAGAGCGATGCAGAGTGAAGTAAACTTACACTAGAACAGTCATCACTGGAAATATTTGATTTTAGGCAGTATTCACATAAATCTCCAATTTAATTGGTGAAATTAGTCAATCCTTCTATGACTATTGCCACACATTCCTGTAAAAGGTTTGAACAATCCAACCTATTCCCATAGAAATGCTCACCAATCCCAACCATTTGTGAAAAAAATCGTGACCAATCCCTCCCATTCACACAGAAAGTTTGACCAGCCCCAATCCCATTTCCATAGCATTTGTCAAATTTTTCTGCAGGAATGTATGGGATTGTTCAAACCTTCTGTGGGAAAGGGCAGAATTGGTAAGATTCTTACAGGACTTTAGGGATTTAAGGAAGCTTAGCTTTCTGAAAAAAAAATCTCTTGCATGGTTTCCTTAAAAGAAGGATTTTAATTTTATTATTATTATTAGTAGTAGTAGTATTTTTATTCATTTGATTCCTTTTTTTTTTAAAAACAAATATATCTACGTCTCCATCACATACCCATTTCTCCGACCACAGTTCCTGGAAGATAGCTGTTGGAACTGTACATCAACATCAAATGAATTAGGGCTAATAAAAAGGTGGAAAGGGTGTGTGGTCTAAAAAAAAAAAAAGTTGAAAAAGAAGCAAAAAAAAAAAAAGATCAAGAAATCTAGTGCTCTGTGCCTCCCATTGAGCTTTTTTTTTTTTAATACTGTGACACTTCAACAAGCTCAGGGGAAGCACCATTTCTCCCCCAAATGTCTCTCCCTCTCTCTCATACGGTCATGCACAAAGAATGTAACATGCACACTTAAAGTGACTGTAACTAATCGACTCTACAAATCACCCTCACCATCTTTTGTGTCACTGGTATCATTACTTTGCTCTCTGATTTCTCCTTTCCTCAGTGTCATCATTTGTTGAACAGTCAGAGATAAAGAAGTACATTTTCTGATCAGGAGAGCCTTCAGGACAGAAGAGGGTGTTGTGCTTTGTCTTGTGCTGGAAGTTTATTGTATTAGCTTCAAAAGAAAGAACAAAGAGAAGCAGTGTTAGTGAGTACTCTAAAGTAAGTGATGAGGGCAGTGCAGAATTATTATATAATTATATAATACTCTAAAAATAGATAGGGTGAAAATTGCATTAATTGGTTAATCGCTATGCAAGAAGAGAAAGAAACCTCAGGATGATTTAAGGCAAATAATTAGTGTTTGGAAATAACCCTCATGTTACACCACCCTGTTGATTATTTGTCCAGTAACAATACACTCTGTAATGCTTTATGACTTAATAAGTGCATGTCCCAACCCATTGTGAGATGAGAAAACAAGCTGTAATTATAGAGACATGGGGGTTTCCAGCAAACATGCCCTGTTGTGTTTAATATATATATATATATAAGCTAAAGAAAAGCCTAAGCCAGAACATATAGTATATAAGCCTGACGAAATGCGAAATGTGATAATCATAGGATGTGTTGTGCTCTAATTAATCTTTAAAGGATCTCTGGGATTTTTGGTGGTATTGAGGTGAATTCCATTTTTATCTCCATTAAGAGACACTATTTCATCTACAACAGTGTTCAAGCTGCTCCAATACCCATTCTCCCTACGGTTATTCTCCATGATAGATTTATAAATATGCTTCACAGCAAAAATCCGAATCAGCAGCTTGAAAGGAAGTGGACTTAGCTCACAGGCCTGAGGGATGCCAGGGGTCATGGTTGTGTTGCCAGAGATGGGGTTGCCAAGCAGGACGTTCAAGATCCAGTTACAGAGGAAGGTGTTCAAGTCCAGCAGACTTCATTTCCTTTCCATAAGATAGTGGTGTAATCTCTTACTCATCTAATCCCCTCTACTACTCAGTCTCCAACCCCCTCATTCACTCGCTCTGCAGCCTGAGCGGAAGTGAGTCAGATAGCACAATGAACAACAGAACACTGAGGCTGTTTCATGAAGGGTTCCCCTAGTGTGACTGGAATCGAATAAAGTCGAAACAAATATCTCATTAGTTCGTCATTGAATTATGGCCAAAGCATGAAAGACCACATGACCCTTATTAACCAATTGCACAGACATCCAGTACATTTACAGTTGTAATGTACTACTACTGCCAGTTCTTATAACATTTATGACCCAACATAATAACCATCCACACACTCAGGTCTAGAAATTCGGTCAATCAACTACTGACTCCATAATGCAGATCAGCGTCTGTCCCTCTTCCTGCCTCCATGTCAGCTATCCACACACTCACATTGAGCGGTAAACCTCACACTCACATAAACCTGCTTCAACTGACCTACCACTGCTCCCAGAAAACCAGACAGACCCAGAAATACACACATGAAGACACTACTGAAATTATTAATAGAAGCTAAATACATGCTGTACACCAAGAAAGTGTCTCGAATATCAGCTAATGTGCTATTTCTGAGCAAAGATTTCAGTCACCAAGCACAAAACTAACATTAGGGTGTACGTACTCGGATGATGTTTTTATACAAAGCAAGTTTTACTTGAGTTTTACTGTAAAACTTGCTTTGTGTAAAAACATCAGCCAAGTACGTACATCCTAATGTTAGTTTTGTGCTTGACACTTGAGAAAGACAAATTCCTCACTGCAAGAAGCATAATACACATCAGACTTTTTCTTCTGGTCGCCTGTGGCTGTCTCATTGTCCTATATGCATGATTCATGTTAGCAGCACCATAATTCTAGTGAGAGCCTTTAGTGTGATCAGTCTTAGCATTGTCAATGCAGTGAAATAGACTGAGCAAAAATATACGCAACCCAGTGTCTTCTTGTGCCAGTCCCAAATCTGGATAAATGCGGAGGGTTGTGTCAGGGAAGGCATCCGACGTAAAACATTTGCCAAATCAATGATGCGAATCACAAATATAATTCCCAACAACGACCGCCACCGGTGCTGTTGACCTACAGGGTGCCGGGGGAAATTGGGCTAATGTTGGTCGAAGAGGGAGAGGAGGAAGGCGTGTTAAAAAGCAGAGAGAGAAAAGGAAAGGCAAGAGTTTAGGAGTGAAAGTAGGGACTTTG
>JAOTQY010000010.1:5431050-5442763 GCA_026413445.1 Dolichallabes microphthalmus
GTCCATAAAATGGAAAAAAAAAAAGACTACACGTTGTATTTTTCTCAATCCAGTGATGTAATGATGCTGTCCAGCATCTACATAAATCAATCAGTTCCCATACTTGAACAGAAATGTTCAGTAAATGCCACATGAGGCTCTGATTCATCCAGCAGTGACCTAAAGTTAGAACTGAGGCTTGGCTCCCAGAAAGCTCTGGAAAATTCTGCCCATCCAAATGAAGAAGAAAAAAAAAAAGCTTTAACTTACTGTGTGTGGATTTATTTATGGTATTAATATATAGTGAGCCATTTTTCATTTACGGTGAGCTTACGAAAAAACTGCAAATTCAAAGCTTAAAAATAAATCTCTTGAAATCTGATCTGTGAGGTGTAAACGAACTTAAAACTACCATTCCCAACCTTTTCTTTTATTGCTCTATCATTTCTAAACACATACACAAGTAATTCTCTGGTACAAATGGCAGGCAAGTGAAATCCATGGTGAGCATGTGAGAATGCTAGAGCTTCCTCAATTGATTTGAAAAGTGCTTCTCACACAAGCCCCATGGTTTACTAAATAACCCTCACACACGTTCTACAGTCATCCATGCAGTAGGAAATACTTGTCTAGAAAAACTCCTTATCAGGATTAAACAGAAAGCTCATCTGCTCAGGATATAAGCATGGCGTCATACACTGATGCCTTGCAGTCAACAAGCATGTGTCCAGTGTCTCAAGACCAATGGAGATGATGTTACTGTACATTCAGGACAAAAATGTCTAGTAAAGGGAAAAAAAACCCCAAGTGTATATTGTTCCAGCAAACAGTATAATTGTTGGGAAGTGTAAGAGCAGTGAGACAGCAAGAAACATTTCGCTATAACGTTCGTCATTTCCAGAAAAAAAAATATTGAACTGCGGTTATGTTTCTGAGAACTGAGAGAGATGTAACTAAAGTAATCTAATGATTCTCTTTTTGTCCTGACAGCTACGGATTTTTACACATGCAGCAGATGAACTGTCTACAAACTCAAAATCTGTCTTAAATCAAACGCGGACAGGATAACAGGCGCAGAAGTTTCTCGGCAGCGATCAAGTGTGCAGGAAATTCGGTACATATCGCTTAGACGTACGCAAAATAGAACTGAGAATGTTGACTACAGTTGATGCAGTTCATTAATTATACAAAGCAGTGCGTAAACTCGCTGTATAGCGAGAAGTTAGAGCTTTCTAAAGAAAAAACCAGCAGATCTGTCAGGGAAAAATAGTCTCACTATGAGGTACCAGACCTTTAATTTAACTAACACACAACACTAACACACACACTCTCTCTCTCATGCCTACCTGTGTTTGGTTTCTACTCCACTTAAGGCACACTCTTTGAACAATTTGCTGGTAAGTACATTTCTAAGCTATTACTTGGCACTTTTGAAATTTTATTTAACACTCCGTATACAGTATGTTTTTGCATAGTAGCTACACTTGGCTCCAGGGAAAGGAAAAAAACAACAAAAAAATAATTTCTGTGTATAGATGCAAAGTACTGAAAAATCACTAAAAGTAATGAGAAATGATATATAACTGCAGAAAGATGCATCATGTTATGTGTGAACAGATCTTTGGGTTGATCCGATTTTTTCCCTTCAAAAAGTACAGATAAATGAAATACATGAAGAATTGTTGGAAAACCAGGGCAGAGGATGAGGGCAGTTGTGGTGGTAGCACACCCTAAGCTCCAGTCAGGGGTGGAGCCAATGAGCCACTCCTCTACAGTAAAATTGGCCAATGGCGAGCCATGAAGTCTTATACGGGGCTGTGGGTCAGAGAAAGACCTGCCGTCATGTTTGGCCCCCAAACTACGTTCAACCCACTGTCTCCTTAAGTGGGTCAGGGCAGGTCACTACAGGAAGCTTCTAATGAGACCGTCGAGGGCCATCGTCCAAGAGTTCCTCCAGCGAACCAGTGTCGTCCGGAGACTCTGCCTTCTTGCTGTCGTTGTCTATTCGGGTCTTCTTGACTGTGATGTTGGGCTTGGCTTCTTCCTGCAGCAGCTCTTTGGCGAGAATGTTTGTCACTGCATGGCCAGCTCCTCTCCGATTTCCTGGACAAAACAAAGATAAATAGAAATGGTAAACAATCAGTCAAACGTCTTGAAAGGTTTAGATTTATAAGACCGTCACTCTTATAGCAAGACTGCATTTATACTGTAACTACAAACGTATTTTGTCACTCTATTTAGTTGCATTTGTGTTGTAATGCACAAATGGTTATGATTTATAGAGTCATAAGTTCATCACTAGATAAGCTGTTTAAAGACTTTTAGAGAAGGGAGAACAAAAAATCAAATTCAGTTATTTATTGCGATTCTTTTGTGTGGCGATTCATGTATCGTTACACTGACACCCAATTAGATAAAAAAAAAATCCATTTTAAGTTTATTAACGTTTGCATTTTAACCAAAAAAAATGTTGCTGTTCCTCTATAATTCTGCAGGTGGTGCGCTCTAAACGATTCACACAGAACAGCATCTTGTGTGAAAGGAGCAAATTATTTGTTTATAAAATTGTTTATAAAATCATGATACTTATAGAATCGCAATAAAATTGAATCGGCTTCTACAGATTATAATAATATAGTTGCGGGAAATCCATGGTGATTCACATCCATACGAACCATCATGATTATAAACTCAGCGATATGTATGAAGTAAATGCACGTTTGTATTTAGTGCTTATTAGCCATCAATTTCCTATTTTAGGTATAAGGTCCCGAGATCACAGGCTCATTGGGATTAACTCTGATAAAATAACTGTTAGTGAAACTATGTGATGTATATACAGTAACTAATAATATGAGTGAAAATGAAAGTATGATGGTAAAAATATATTATTGTACTCTATATCATTCCTGACCTGCAAATAAACTGTGCGAAACAGAATAGTTTGTATCTCTTTGTGGGTAACTTGAATTGGCTGAATTGTAAACTTCATTAGTCACGTCATGCTTTACATTTCTTACAGCAGTATAACTAAAGAAGCTATGAAAACGCTAAAAGTCAAACAGTGCTTGTTAGTTAAAACAGAATCAAGTTTAAAAATGCCAAAGAACAGCAACTCATCAACATCACACTTGTGCTGAAAACTAGCAGGTACAATAACCACATGCAGATGCCGGGGGAAAAGAACACATGTTGAGACACAGGAACGTGTTTATACAGGTCACTAGAATGAATGGAAATATTGTAAAGATGAAATCCTAACAGTTTCTACTTTCTTTCTTTTTGTGTTAGAGCTCATTCAAAATCAACATGGCTGCAGGCAGATCAGGAAACTACAAGTGCGGGATTCATTAATGACGACTGCCTCGAGTGTTACTTCCTTTCTACACATACTGCATTCTATCTTAAAGCCTTAATGCTCATACATGCGATTTAAACTTCGAAAACCATCTCAGTTATGTTCTTTCATGACTGTATTAGACTGGGATTAGTTACAGCACTGCAAACATGATGTCCATGGAGAGCCCAGTTCAATATGGTTTAAAATCACCTGGTCCTGTTTTTACTTCACAGAACAGGTTCTGCATGATATTTACTACAGAATTCTGTTAATTACATGCAAGAGAGTCACACACACACAACCCTATGCAAAGTAAACCATGGATGAAAATCAATGGCTGGCTGGTGTACACATACGCACACACCCAAACTGCCAATGATATCACTAGGCCACATGGTTCACTAAGCAAATAGCAGCTGTGATGAACACAGCACTGTATGAAAACGACATGCTCTCGACACACACACACACACACACACACACACACACACACACACACACACACACACACACACACACACACACACAGGTACACACACGTTACCGAGCAGGTGTCCAATATGAGCTGTGACAAAGACAGCACTGAGTCTGTTGGGGAAGCAAAATAGCAGTTACGGGATATGCGATTGATAAGAGAACATGAAAGACAAATAAGAAAAAGGAACAAACAAAAAAGAGGGAAAAATGAGAAGAAACTTGAGAAAATCAGAGCTGAACATATGAGCAGGGCTACTCGTCAAGTCATGGTGTTCTGTGTGAAAGGAGAACATGACCATCTCTGAGTCCCAGAGGCACAGCAGTCTTAGGATCAATAACGTTCAATCATGTTCTAGACATTTCTAATCCGCATGCATTGTAGATATTTCCTCACTGTTTTTCCTTCTTCTTCTTTCTTTCTTTTTTTTTTAGCTGTATGGTCCCCAAACTGAACATGTTCCTAAATGATACAGTATATTCATGATATTCTATAGTTAACCATTTTCTATCCATTTTTTCTTTCTTTTGAACTTGATTTACCTAAAGTTATTAAAAGTGATAAACTAATATACATGTTTTAGAAAGGTTCAATAAATGAACACTAAACATAAGCTCAAAATAAACAAATATTCACAAGTCAAGATGTTTAGATTACACTTAAAGCAAGTTGATGTTACAGAAACCAATTGCTTCATATAAATTTTACATAACATGGCCACTGTTGGCTTAGTGGTAGGTTTCTCGCCTGCCATGCAGAAGGCCCAGGTTCGATTCCCAGCAAATGACCAAACCCCCATGGCAACCCATTGCTGGATGCAGCCAAAAGACCAACAACAAATTTTATATTTGTATTTTTACATTTATATGACTTTTCTTAAAGAAATAAATATTTATAGAATATAATATTTAATGATTTTGCTGCTCTTATTTTTATTATTATTATTTATTATTATTATTATTATTATACAATTTTATATTTTTTCAATCCTAAACAAAACATCTGGTATATTTACTAGCAAATGACTTGAGGTCCTTTGTCTACAGTCTACATTTTTACAGACCAAGCCTCTAAACAGGGGATAATGGATGAGAGCAACTAGAACAGCAGGCTATATGGGTCTTTCAAAAAAAAAAGTCTATTACGGCATGCTTTATAAACAAACACACTGCTACGTAAGTGTGCACAGTAACAGCAGTGACACAAGGAAATGACTTTCAGCACTGGAAATGGGAGATTAAGAGCCGTTGCAATGTTTGGTTAACTCTCAGTTCCCTCGGATTATTCGTCATTTCCACTTGGTTTGAAAAACAAAAAAAACAACAACAACAAAAGGGAGAGTTAGATAAACTCTATTTTCCCTACAATACTCAGCAATGCTTGATTAAATTTAAAATTTTAAAGATTAATTTTTTTTATTACATTTTTATTTAAAGATACTGCTAAACAAAAACAGTGTGAAAGATAATGGTTTCTGATTTTTAAATTGACTATTAAAAATGTAAAAAAACTCAGGTGCCCCATCAGGTTTGGCAACCACAGTCCAGATTCCCTCAGCTTTATGAAATGGTTATACCTGTGTGCAGAACGTGCCGCTCTGCAGGGATGAGGGACAACTTTAAACCTCTGTTGTGTATATACGCCTCATAGATTTAGAAGGGTTCTGTAACTGTACTCTGATGCTCTATAAACATACTTAATACAACCGGTGTTAAAATTTTTAACCAAGCGTGTCTAGAAAACAAATGTGTTTTTTTAGCAACAATGACTTGGACTATTCTGAAACAACCCTGGCTATGAACTGATCCTGTCAAAACCTATATCCTCTTGTCCTTGTTGCAAAGTGGAACACAATAAAAAAATTAATTAAAAAAAAAACACTTTTATGCAATTACTGTTAACGTTACTGTATTTTTAATAAACCTCTAACAAAAGTAAACTGCATATTATGAAATGTAATCATGTAAACTTTATGATTATTTAAGAATATAACCACGTTAAACAAATGGCAGTGGAAAAGTTTGAACCCCTAAATTCAAAGACAATTTCATAAAAGCCTCAGAGATGTACACTGCCTGGCTAAAAAGTCAGCATTTCAAAGTGAAACTACTGGATTACGTGAGGCAAAGAAAACAACTAAAGAGATTTATCCCCATCATGCACAGTGACCACTGGAGGCAGTGTTATGAATTGAGTTTGCTTCAGTTGGTCAGGTCTAGGCTGAGAAAGTTAAGTCGCATTAAATAAAGTCAGCTGATGACTTGAATGTACTTGAAAACCAAAAGAAATAAATATTAGTGTGTTTTACACTTTTGTTGGGCAGGCACTGTAGACGCTGATATTAATGCCAATTAATACATTTTATTATTATTATTATTATTATTATCATCACCTTGAGTTGCCTCTTTGGTGGGGGGAATCTTATCGATTTATAATGTAGAGCCTTACTACAGTGTGTTTCCTCATTAAAATTGTTACAAAAGGAAGCTAAGGATCAGTAACTATTCAATTTAGCATTAAGGAACCTTTTCCTAAAAGCTTAGTTTTATAAAATGGTTAAAATTTCTCCAAAGGAGGAGATTTTACATAAAATCACAGATGATCTTGGCCTATCTAGGTTCAAGTCAATCGCGCTGGCTGCAGCTCCTCATATACTGTAGTTATGTTGAGAGGAAGCCTAAAGTGTACAAAGGTTGTTTAATAAATCTTTAGGTACTGCACAAAATCTCACATTACTTCATAGTGTTAATATCATAATTTTTTTTATTCTAAAATGCACAATAAGAAGACTCGAAGCCCTTCTATGAGCATGTGTGTGAGCTTTTGCTTGGTAGAGTAGACGTGTTGGTGTGATGGCACGTGGGAGGAAAAGTATGAGGTTTTTGGTGTAAGAAAAGCTTGTTGTGGAATCAGTGACGAGTTCAAACCAATAGGACTATATCCATGTGTATTCAAGTAAACTTTATAACACTAATGAGGGTTTAATCAAAACCTTCTGTTCAGTTGTGTGGGGCGGTTAGCTCCCCCTAGAGGCAGCAGGGGAGATGTGTTAACGAAGCAAAACAGAAACCGAGATCTGGGCTGGATGCTCACTTTGCTTATAGCTAAACATGGCAACACAGGGTGTGTAAAGAACTAAGGGGGTAAGTGAGTGGTTGTGTGTGTTTGTGGGGGTGGCTTGTTGGTGTGTTGAATTATACGGAGAGCTGATCTTAGGCTCTACTGGAATTATACATAGCTGTACAATAGAGTGAGTGAAATAGAGAGAGAGAGAGATAATGGATGAAAATATTGGTTGCTGAAAGTGCTTTGTGTAGGGGCCATATTGGCCTTTGTTCTTTGAGTGTTAGCCTTTTACAGCAGAAGAAGCGTGTGTGTGACTTCTCCTTTGTGACGTGGTGTGTGTGCGCCCAGTCATTGGTGGTAGGATCATGTTGGGCTCTTTGTGTGGTAGGTCGTGACCTGGCAGATGTGTGTAGCCTATACGACAGAGACGAAAATAAATGCAGGCAAGCCCACATGGGCAGAAGTGTAGCCTTTTATAAAAGTTGTGCTAGTTTGCAGACAAAACACACCCTTCTCCTGATTGTCGGCACCCACTCATTACTGAAGGATAGGCAAGTTGGTGACATTAGAAAAGGAAAAAGTCCCTTTTACTGTCTTCACTCTTAACAGTAACATTAGACAACAATCATAAGCATTACGAAATAAACTGAGGACAATGTTAGCTAATTCTTATTTAAAGTCTATGAAAATTGGTACATAAAAATGCAGGTGCAATGACATCACATTTCTCGAGTTCAAAGAGGTTTTTTTTCTATGATTAGCAGCAGTTCACTCCCTGGGACCATTGTTGGACATAGACAATATAACTTCAATAATCAGAGGCATATAAAGATTTTGGACTACAAGTTATAGCCACATAAAAGATGCACATTATTACACATTATTAAAGCTGACAGCTAAATGTACTTTTGGTTTTTATTTTAAACAGGATCAGCTTTCCTGCTTTGTGCTAAAAAATTTTATAGATAAATCTGGAAATGTGCATGGCTATATAAAGGCCTGCAGTGTGTAGTTTCATCTCTTCTTTCTCACTCTCAGTGTGATGCCGACACCAATAGACTTCACAGAGTGCTAACTGTACTATATTTCTCAAATAGAAATGAGCCAAGACATTTATTGAAGCCTCTGATGGAGCTGTTTTACACAGCATGCCCAGAAGTGCTTAGCGCTGCAGGTAGAGAACAAGAGTCTGAGGATAGCAGTGACCCTAAAAGGTAAAACTGGTCCACAGCCAGCACTATAAATGGTGGGCAATTTCTATATATGGTATATACTGTGTAGGATCTTGACAGACTCAGGTTATACGATTTGTAGAGCATGACATGATCCATGTGTCATACTGTTGTAGTGTATGGAAACGCCGATTTTATAAAATCTGCTTTCGTAACATTATTTTCAGGAAAAAAAAAGCGTTTGCTGTGGTTGGACTGGTCAGTGAAACGGCAAAACTGTGCTTTTTCTTTAAAGGAACAATGTTTCAGCAGATCTAGTCCATGTTATAGTGAAAATAAAAATGTAGCATTAAAATGGCAGCAGTGGGAATGGGGCATGTGCGGCTAGCACCTCCCCCTCCAACAAAATGTCTGTGGTGTTGGCCTGCGTTTAAGCATTGTGTGTGTGTGTGTGTGTGTGTGTGTGTGTGTGTGTGTGTGTGTGTGTGTGTGTGTGTGTGAGAGAGTGAGAGAGAGAGAGAGAGGAGCTGAGCAGCTGCTGAGGGTCTTCCTTTTGATTGGTTTCTCAGTCACCACTCTGGGTCAGGAGTGAGAGGTTAAAGTTCATCAGACTCCCTTCGACATGCCTGCAGTCTCCCTCTATTCATTGAGTGTCTACTGAGTCAGCCACAAGTGGGAGTGTGTGTGTGTCTGAACAAATGTACTCCTGCATAGGTTGAACATGTGGTTTATAGACTCACTGTGGGTGAGGCTGGCATGTGGAAATGTGTGTATTTACACGACCACTCGGAAAAAAAAAAAATCTTGGACACACCAGACCAAATATAATTTTTTTTCCCCCCCAAGTAGATTTGATTGTAACAAATGTAAAAAGTGAGGTCACTACATTTGTAAGCATATTTCTAACTGGTTAGCTTTATTTTTCCAAAACTAGTAGTTTTCATTTATACTGTAACAGGAGAAGCAGTGAAACACTGGCGTAGTTGGGAATTTTAAGAAAATCTTTGTGGGTGAAGCTGGAGGAGATGCCAAAAGTGCAGAATTCATAATCAGGAAAATGATGCGGTGTGTCATATTGTAGATAAAAAGTCTGATTTAAAATAAATTTTATGTGTTTAACACTTTTTTTTTTTGTCTATGTCTTCATTATTATTAAAAAATCTTCTATGAGCGGATGTGTCCAAAGTTTTGACTGCGGAAACGGACCTGTGCAAGTGTGTGATCGTGTGCTGTGTGTGTATGTGATGGAATGTAGGAGTTACACACTGTGCTCGGTAAATGGGAGTCATGCTGAAGGGTGGAGTTCACTGAGAATGCCCGAAATCTCAAACTTCTGAGTGAGGTGGTGTTTGTTTTGGATTTATTTTGCATGTGGTGTTGGGGTCGTGTGTGTTTGTGTGTATGTGTGTGTATAGTCAGTGACGCATGGTCAAGTGAGTCAGAGGAGTTTTAGTTACCAGGGTAACAGGAAGTTGGTCTGTCATCTCCTCACCAGGGCTAAAAATATGGATAACTATGAGTCACTTCAGTAACACACAAACACACACAAAGGATGTATGCTAGTGAATAAAGAGAGAGAGAGAGAGAGAGAGCAAGAGAGAGAGAGAGAGAGCGAGAGAGAGAGCGAGCGAGAGAGAGAGAGAGCGAGAGAGAGACTCGTATAGGGGGAAAAGCTGTATTTAAGCAACTACCCTTAGTCACACTTCCACACCTTCTTAAAAATAGCCACAATAGGCAATTACATACTTACAGTTCTTTTTCAGGGACAGCGTGTTTATTCCGGTGTCTAACCTCGAACAGTTCCTGCCACTTTCAGCGCAAAAGGGATGGTTCTCACCATGCAAAATGTGTTTGTCTCCAGCAAATTCGTGCTGGTTTAGATAATAGTATATTTACGCAAGTAAAATTTATGACTTCAGGGACTGGCAGCAAACTGAATTATAGCAACATAACCATCACTGTCCTGTTAATACACACTTTGGATGGTGAAAGAAGTTCTTGTAATCAAAGGCAAAATGTTTTTTTTTTTTTTTTTTTTTATTTACGCTAGGGAATATGCAAGCTAGTTCTTAAAAAACTAAACAGCAACAGCTTTTGTACCAGCTTCTGCAAAGTCTGTCTTGGATGAAAAAAGAAAGGGATTAGAGGTCAAACCAGTTATAGCACAAAGGTTAGTGATATAGCAATAGAAATTGAGGCTTTTTTTTTTAAACATTAAATCTACATGAGTAAACATTTGGAAATTATAAAGATGTTATCAGTTATTTGGAAATACGGAGTGGATCAAATGCTATAAAGCAGTCGTGCTTATTTGTGTAGTCGCATAGCAGGTTGTCCAAGTCAGGATGTAGTAAGTAAGCCGTGGCAAGTACGTAATTAGATGTGTACCAAGAAAATTATAAAGTTATAGTCTAGGCTGTAAAGTTATGGCTGTTTGTAGCAAGAATAACATTTGTAAATATTATCAAACAAAAACTACACAGCATAAGGTGAGCAATAATGGAAATTATTATGTAAAGTATTTATTTTATTCTTCTTTATTGCCATGCCGTGTTTACACACTGTATATTTTATTCCACATCATGTACTCACTTGATTCTTTAATTAAAGTCTCATATTCTAAGCAAATACTAAGAAGACTTAAAGTAGTCGCCATAATATACTCCGGAGGAAACAACAATATTAAGCACTTAAACGCGAATCCTAACTGTCTTCTGACTGATGTGCTAGTGGAGTTGTTTTGCGTCACTCTAGCGTGTACGTCACTGCGTGCTTTCCATTGCTTGTGTTTTAGCATTGTTGTGAAGCTAATCAGAACCTCTGGAGGAGACACGCAGCTACAGCGATAATCTTACTGACTTGTGGTGAACAGCCTGGAATTCAGCGCAGTCATATAACACCACAACCCCTGCTCATTCCTCATGGTCTCCCCTCTTTTTTATTCTCAGAAGACGGTGTAAAAGGAGCCCAGAAAGCAGCTGTGCCAAAGCAAAAGGCAAAGTGGAGACAAGGAATTTGAGAAGGAGAAAACAGGGAGAGCGAGAGAGAGAGGGAGAAAAAGAAAAAGAGGGGTGGGGGGTATTTCAACACGTGCCATGGTTACACATCTGGATTCTTTCAGTCAAAGATCCGGTTACAACTCGCGCACAAACGCACATATAAACAGTGAAATACGCAGCAATGCTCCTAACTCATTCCTGAGCTAGTGAAAGTCACGTTTCCTAAAAGACATGAAGGTTTAAAGCTTCTTTGCAGCTAAAGGTGGACCTGTATAATTAGTATAATGAATAATCCGCTACTTGTTAAACACCATCATGGTTGATCAAATGTTAATGTTTTTGCTTTATAGCCAAACTTGTAACAAAACTGCTGGACAGAAAATCCACAGAGAGAGGTTTATTAACACCACTCTGCTTTAACTCAGAGTCTCGCAAACTTTTCACATCTGCAGAGGAGAAAAAAATAATTATGGGCACTGATCTGAGCCTGTCTGCTTTCTACATCCTGTTTGAGACAGAGGTGAACAGTTAATGCTTTTACCATTAATGTCACTAGGAAGGCGCAGGAAACCGCCTGAGATGAAAAGATAGCTGATAACTATAGAGCATTTTCATATTTAGCTCCAAAGCTTTGGAATAGCCTTCCAGACAGTGTTCGGGGAGCAGACACAGTTTCCCAGTT
>JAOTQY010000010.1:5442863-5454544 GCA_026413445.1 Dolichallabes microphthalmus
TTGTGAAGCTGCTTTGAGACAATGACCATTGTTAAAAGCGCTATATAAATAAAATTGAATTGAATTGAATTGAATAACTTAATAAACTGAGTTTAGAAGAATGTGATTTATATTTTAATGATGGTGTTTTTGGCACGGCACCTCTTAATTATGTCCTATACAAGTTTCATTGCCATTTTAATCCCTGAGAATTTTTTATTCATATATAATCGTATGAAATATGTTAGAAATGGTCAGGAACCTGTGTGATGCATGAACGCAGGATGTTGTATGCAGTGTCAAAAATATAATACGGTAATACAAGAATCTGATGCACATCCTTCCACCTCACTCGACTAATCAACACTGCACAAGCTGCACTCTGCAAGTATAGAGAAGTGGGTATCAAATTAATCACCTAACACCAAACATAAAGACAGAAATGCAATCTTCTAGTACAGATATCTCTCAAGCGCTGATCTCTTTCCAGAGATTAAACAGATTCAGTTTCTGTGTGATTTAACCAAACCATATTATTATTAAAGATCATACGAGTGTGAGATGACGTAGGCGATGTATCCTTCAGTGTAGGCGATAAGCTCCGGCTCAGGCCTGGTGGTGTGTACTGTATGTGTGTGTGTTTTACCTGCTTGCCGTGGTGCTCTCTTCCTCTTGAAAGCAGCTCCTGATTGCAGCGCCTCCAACAGGCCGTCCATGATTCCTGTCTCATCGCCATCTACCCAACACAAACAAAACATCCTTTTAATTATGGGCAGGCACACGGAAACACACAATCCTCTATTAATTACTAACAGCACTCTTGCATTTACAGTGCCTTCACTCCTCATTAAGCTAAGATCATGACCTGAATGTCAGCTGAGGACAGGCTTATCACGGTTAAGACAAACATACACATATCTATATGGATACATAAACAGGAAGTGAGTGTGTGGGCTTTCAGACAGGGTTAACAACACATTACAGGCTTAACACTGACAAATAAACAGAGACCAGTAAAATAAGTCCAGCTTGCTTCGTAAAGGCTTTAGGAATGAAAGCAAACACCACTTTGCATAGTTGTTTTTTATTATTATTATTATTATTATTCTCTGAGGGACAGTTTTGTTTCATCACTTTCTGCTCCAGAAAACCAACAATTTTTCTGTCCCGGCAGCTGTCAGGAAGTCTTACAGGAGGAATCTCTATTCCACGTGGACCAAATCGAAAACATTTCTGGAACTAAAATGATTCCTGTAAAAGCACCTACAAATTGTTAAAATGTTTGAACTGAGGAAAAGTTTTTTATTTTGTTTGTGATTATTATATGTATGCCATAAAATTAAAATGGGGAGGATCACATACGAATAATTAAGAACCTGAAGCAGGACCTGTAAATACATTAACCCCAGTGTGTACTGACCCACTTCAGCGTATAAATATACACACAAGTAGCGTTATAGGCAAGAGTTAAGAGTTTGTCAGAACAGAAGTCAGAACAGATATGTGTGTGCGCGCAGTGGGTAAAATTAGCCCGGGTGTTGCTGCTGCTTTAACCAGATGGTTTTGATCATTTCCTCTTTGAACACAATAAGGTTAGGGTTTCATGTCTCTTACTTTATCGCTCTCTCACACAGAAACACAGACACACACACACACAGACAAGCATAATAAAACATGATAAAGTAAGACTGATGCCTTTCTACCCCAGACCCCCTGTCACAAACATGCAAAACACACACACACACACACACACACACACACACACACACACACACACACACACACACTAATCCTAGTAAAGCTGATGCCAGATGGCTTCAAGTCTGAGCTGTCACACCACGCAAAGAGGATTCGTTCACTCAGACAAAGAGACTCAGACTCAAACTAGACACTCATACACCCACACCCATAAAACAAAATGCTTGGCACAGTCCAAATACGCCACCAAGAGGACTGAAATAAAAACTGCAAGAGACCTCAATGTATAAACATTTGCAGTAACATAATGACTATATCGGTTATCTATTCAAAACAGTATAACATTATTAATTAATGAACTACATACACAAAGCCTGCACTGATAACTATATAAAATCTATAAAAACAATTGTGGTTTATGAATTAGTTTAGAAAATGACTATTTTGACTATTAATGACTATTCTGTTATAATAATGCATTAATAAGACTAATAACACTACTATTGATTGTATCCACGGCGCAGCAGATTTGTTTGTAATGCACTAGACACACAATGCATGTGAATGAATGAGAACTAAGTAGGTCAGGCCTGCTGTCATCTCCGCCACGCACGTGACCTTCCCACACATCCCCCGCCATCACACATCCGCATCCTCACGTGGGCAGCACATGCAGAACCCGTCCTATCCTTCACACAGCCCTGACACCTAATGGTCAGGCTGTGAAATAGCCGTGACGGAGTGTGAGAAAGAAAGCAGTAGGGAACAGACAGTCTGTCTTGTGAATCAGTTGGACTGGTCTGAGGAAACCGTCTGGAACGGAGCTTAGATCATTTCCAAAGAGCAAACATTTGTTTCTGCTCACTAGGGCTGTGAAATTTGATTTAAAAATATTTAAATGCACCATTTTGTATTTAAACACATTTATCCAAATAATGGCACAAATGATCTCATTAAATAGGTGTTTGCCGATATTTATTTTAGCACTTCAGGTTATTTAGAGAAAATTCTTAAAAACTCTACACAAATTACTGACTAGACGTTTATTACAGTCATGCTGATCTTGAAGGAGAAAATGCAAAATTAATAATCATTTAAAAAAACTAGATTACCAGTATATTAATTACTCTGATTTATTAGAAATGCATCAGGGTCACGGTCCGCCGTTTAGTGATGCCTGGTCTAGAGGTTACAGACTGAATCTGAAAACAGCAAGCTGCATACACATCCAGTGCTGACTTGAGGACTGAACAGCGCGCTAGGTGTGACTGATAAACCGTTTAACACTGCAGGTCATTACTGCAGTAGGTTTATATGTCTGGAAATTACATGAGCATTCCAAATATCCACTGACCCTGAGAGGGCACTGAACCCTGTGCGAGAGTGAGCGAGAGGAAACAAGAAAGCGAGAGTGAGAGAGTCTCGGACACTGAGGCCCTTTGTTCAGATGCTGCTTTTTTTCCCCTCACTGTGTGTGCGATGTGTGTTAAACAGAGTTCTCACACTGTCAGATGCAGAATTCACGATGCAGAATTTTATCCTTTAAAGTAACACCTAGTGGTTAGTTTTCAATAGAAGTCGCCGGGACAATAGGTCTGGATATGATACAAACCACAAAATTATACTGTATGAGTGTACTAATATAGATTATCACGGAGACAATTAATAGTTTTTCTCATTTCTCATAGGCGCTTAGCAAAATCTCCAGCTCTATAGAAAAAAGATTACTACAGGACGAGAGACGATTCACTTCCTCTGTAACAAGCCGTCTTGTGCTATTAATGTAAAAAAAACAGAGAGCAAACGACTCTCTGTACCTATTTGTTAGAATGTAAGTGATGACAGGAACTAACCTGTCCTGAGGTTATTCCAAAATGTTAAACACAAGTAAAAATGGTTCAAATGTACAACGTGATTGTTCTTGAATAAAACACACTGGGACTCACCGCTATTAAAAATTTTTAACAGAAACTCCCAAGATGATGGGATACAGTACATTACGCATGGATTATTTTCCTATAACAGCATGTCAAACTGTGTTTTGTTCTTACATAACCTCATTCTCTTATATATTTTTTTACACCACCCTAACTTAACTACTTAATATTATTCAGAAAAATTGATTGAGTGCTACTGAAAAACCGTAATGCATCCTGAGCATCCCATCCTGTGTGTGAGTAAAAAGAGTGAAATACTGATTTAGAAATGTTGCCACCACAAAGCACTTAAACAGCAACAAAATAGAGAGCGGGGGAAACTGAACTCAAACGAGGCCGCTGAGGAAAAACTGAAAGAAAGAATATTACAAGTTACTTACAAGTAAAAAGTTTGTTATATATGTTTTAGTGAGCAGCCTTACTCCCCTTTTCCTCTACTCCTATTTTCAACTGTTCTATGGCTCACACTCACACTTCAATATAGAGCAGAAATAAAACAAAGATCTATGTGGAGTTTGAAGTATTTTTTTGTCATTAACTCTTAACACACAACCCTTTATTCTATCCCTCCTTCTATCTTCTTCATACACACACTTGGGTTGAGGAACGTCTTTTATGTGGTTTGACTGCCATCAGTGGCTGATAAGCAGAATTGCAAAATTCTAGCCTCACACACACACACACACACAGAGACACATAAAGCCATACCGTCATTGATGTTGAGTGTGTGCCCGGCGTTCATTTTCTTCTGCCTCTCCTCTTTCTCTTTTTCAGCTTTCTCTTTCGCGAGTTTGGCCCTGCGCATCTTTTCCTCTGCCTCCTTACGTTTCTGATTCTCCATCACGGCTTGCTGTAAGAGACAAACACACATACACACACAATATGCAGCTGTAAAGAGACATACGTCTCTTTTTGGTTTGGTTTATCAGCTTAGTTTTCATGATGTCTTATTTGTTTACTTGAGTGAATGTGGGGGTTGATCTGTGTGTGCGCATTAGTTGTAGTGCGTTTAAATACTTGTAGCATAAGTATAAGCGAGGAAACACGGGCTAATGACGGGGAAAAAAACGCTGTGTCTCCACGGACGTCTGTGTTTAACGCACTAAAAACAAACATTGGAGACATAATGACCTAACCACCTGCTACTTGCTCTCAAACACACACACAGCAGCAGATATACAGGTGTGCTGACTTATAAATACACCTTCAGCTGTGTTTGCTTGCCATCTCTAACAAAAGAATAAGCTCAAAGCATACAGCATTTTCAACCCCAAGTGTAACTCCTCATCCACACAAACCCTGCATCCACACCATTAACCATGACTTATATCTCGCATAATCAAAACTCAGGATTATGTTATGGCCCCAGAGCCTAACCATGACCCTCTGACCTTACCTGGAACATGTTCTTGAAGTTATGGAGGTCTCCAAAAAGCTCCTCAGGGCTTATCTTCTTGGGGTCGAAGACAAAGTACTTGCCCAGGTCTTCATACTGCTTCTCCATGTTGCCGTGCATCAGCTGGAGCTTCTCAAACTGCTCTCGCGCAGATGCCACAAAGATGTACTCAGATCAGTTAAAGATAATTAACAGCGCAAACCCGTCCAGGGCTCAGTTTTAAACACTGCAGAGGGAGACACTACAGCTGTTGCATGTACATGCCTGGCTAAAAAGATTTTTTTTTAAAAAGCTGTATCAGATGGGCCAAATTAGTGGCCTGCATCAAGCGCAAAAAAAAAAAAAAAAAATTTAAATGACTGGAATTGGGTTAAGAACTGTTCAATGCAATAGTAGAACCTGGAACTATAGTGATAAACATGTCAACTTCTCGTAACATCATTAAAGATCGTTATAGAAGTACACTTTTTGAAGTCATTAAAGTTGACAGTATATGTCAAAGCTATGTTAAATTGTAAAATTGAGAACTTTAATAAGTATTTCCATGCACAAAATGCGAAAGGAACTAACAGAATTAAGACTAAACAGCTCTTGGGTAACAAGAAAACCACTTGTTCGTGAGACTAATCAGAAAAAAAGGCTTCAATTTGCTAGGATGCATCAATGTTGGACTTTTGCAAGTGAAAAAGGTCATGTGATCTGATGAGTCCAGATTGACCCTATTCCAGAGTTGTGGGTGTAAAATTATGTGGCAATAAAATAAAGTAATCTGATGACCTGAATGAGTGGGATAGCACATGTATAGAATTTTTCACACTCGAGTCAGCCACCACACTGCAATCATAGCTAAAGGTGGACGACTTAACTAAAACAATTAGTAAAACTTTTAAGAAACAAACAGTAAAAAATCGTCTCCAGGACCATGAAGTC
Organism: Dolichallabes microphthalmus; assembly: GCA_026413445.1. Taxonomy (NCBI): domain Eukaryota; kingdom Metazoa; phylum Chordata; class Actinopteri; order Siluriformes; family Clariidae; genus Dolichallabes; species Dolichallabes microphthalmus. The sequence goes on from JAOTQY010000010.1 coordinate 5,448,804, forward strand.
ATACCACTCTACACTATAAGAAAGCCTAAAGCATTTGTTGTTACGTGAAGGATATGGTCATCTTCTCAACAAACTTATCCTTTTCATTTTGGGGAGGAGGGAATGTCTCGATGTCCTTCTCCAAATTCTTGATCTGCTTCCCCATCTGATCCAGATTTTTCTGCAGTGTCTCAGCCGAGACTGTGAGAAAAGGAGATATCCCTTTTTTTTATATATATACAAATACATACATATTTCTTACTCATCCTGGTCTGTTCTTGTCTCTAAACACTTATGTGATTTGGGATTCTCCAGCAATTAGCAATTGCTGAAATAAAAAAATTTAATGAATTAAAATGTAAATCTCCTTCCACTGCATATGTACATTAGCAGAGGTGAGATTACTACTAAACAGAACTGACATGAAATAAAAAAAAAAACAAAAAACGTATATTCGATACTTTCTTATAATGAAAGACTAGAGGCAGTTCTTGGTGCAGTTAATGGGGTAATTATTAAACGTAAAACATACTTTTTGAATGCATTACATAACTTAAAAATAGATTTTTGTATAAACTTGTGAACAAGCTTTAAGTGTGTATAAGTAATTCTTCCAGAGAATTTTACTTTTTCGGCTATGGATGATCATGAATACCACAAAATCTTAAAACATTGTTACTATTTACTTCACAAGTACAGCTGTGTAAAGACAAGTTCTCATGTCTCTCTCAGTTTGAGAAAGACGATGTGTTATACTTATTTAAAAGTCTGATAATCTCCAAAAAGTGAACTGAGATTTCCATTACAAGCCAGTAAGTTTAAGGTCCTTTTCTTATTACAGAGAAATGTTTTAAAGAACTATTTGATGGAAACCATGTTACCATGCTGTACGGTAAATTCATTGCCTTAGTAATTAAACCAAAACCAATGCAAAGAAATGTATAAATGAGCTGGGCGGTATGTAGTAACAGAAGAAGGCACCTCTGCTGGCTTTCTCCAGGTGAATAAGGTCCTCGGGGAAGTGCATGACATCAGGATATTTCTCCTGACACATCTCTGCTAGGAAATGCAACAGGGTCTGCTTCTGATCTGCGGACTTGGTGTCTCTGAGCTACGTGTGAAAAAAAAGAAAAGAAAGAAAAGACAGATTTGATAATTACAGCAAAAACAGCGCGCGCGTGTGTGTGTGTGTGTGTGTGTGTGTGTGTGAGCTGAGGTCCGGTATGTGTAAGACCTTGCACAGATAGCTGATGCCGAAGCCGAAAGCCTTGGCATTGCGCGAGCCAGCGTTCATGTAGTTGCCGACGAGCAGGATGAGCTGAAGGAGCTTGGCAAAGTTATCGCTCTTCGTCATCTCCTCGCATGCTGCAGTCACGGCCACGATATCTGGCTTCACGTTGTTTATCTGCTCCTCGAACTGCAGCCGGAACAAGATGTTACTGAGACGCGGCTTCAGGCGCTTCACTGAACTTATCTACAGAGTGAGAGGAGGAGAAAAAAAAAAGAAAACATTTGTGAGGCGACAATTAGCCATTAGTCACAGATTTTTAGATGTTTGCTTCATCTTGCGAATAAAAATACACATCTAAATGCAAATGTGGGGGAAAACAACTAAACAAATAAGCTTTCCTGAGCTACTACACTGAAAAACATGAATGAACAGTTGGCCTGTAACTGTTAATATGGATTAATATTTAATCCCGCCTGAGTACGGTTATCTTGCACAATTACCCAGTGACATCACACTAACTTCCCCACCGTTTATTATGTACGCTGGAACATTAAAAAGAAAAAAAAGAAAAAAGTACCAGGCAGTCACATTAGTGTATTTTCTAATAACCTGAACACAACAGATGTAACACGAGGGGCAAAACTTGAATAAAAAAGCAATCAAAGTTTTGCATTAATCTTGTGGCCCGTGTCCATTATACACATTTACATATTATTTTAATTAAGTGCTGTAATTAGCATTGGTCGCACTGGTGTATGTGTGTGTATGGAGTACAAATGAGGGACGGTGTGTGGGGGAATTAGGGAACAGCATCGTTTTAATCAATCAATCATGGCTGATTAATCTTTAATTATAACCTCATTAAAATCATTATGTTTGAATTACTGCACCTTTATTACATTACTCTGTGGTGTTTGCGCCACAGCACTGTTGTACTTATTACTTCATATTTCATATCATTAGTTCCGCCAGCTCTTGTGATGAGTATACGTCACCTGTGGAATCTCTTTGTACTGTACACCATAAATTGTAAAGTTTTAAATGTAAATCATATTACACTGTTGCTTGGAATTGAACTACTATTCTATACTTCTGTGTTTATTCACACACATGTGGGCGTGTGAATACGAACCACAACTGCGAACTGTTCAGATTCTGCGAGATCGTCATATTCATCCTTCATCTCTGATAACACTTTCAGCTGCTCCTCCTCGGGCAACAACTTTAGCAAACTCTAAAACACACAGACGGGCACAAAATAAGTCAAATGAGATTCAAATGAGGCGCCAGTGTGCATGCAAACTAGTGGCAAAGTCACAAACAGCCGCGTGCACACACCTGCACCATGTTCTCTGTAAGCGCCTTCTCGTTCACCTCCAGAATTACATTCTTCATCTCCTCGTACGGCAATCTGTTCGAGCCCAGGAAAATAGCTGCAAGACACATGTACACAGGGGAAAAAAATACTCAAGGATACTCAATCTTTTCCAGCATGTAATATTAGTTTTGAAAATTATACAATGTTACACACGTTAGTGCTGATCGGTTTGATTTTATGAGCCTGTACTCACAAAGGTTCTGGGACGATTTGCCATCGAGAACTTTCAGCTCTTTCACTTTCTTCTTCTGAGCGGTTTTATCCTCTCCTCCATCCTGATCTTTCTTTGCTAAAAAAAAAAGAAAAAAAGAATTGAGACAAACAGTAGAAAGATGTGTGTGTCTACAGTATGTGTGTACTTTACTTCAGTCAGATAAAGAAAGCAAACAGATGAACAGATTGATAAAAAGGGCCCTACAGTACGCACGTAATCATAAACAGAGCAAAAAAGGATAAACAAGACGAACGATACAGACAGATGAACTACAAGAGCTGAAATATGGATGATCAGAGACTGAAGTTGAATCTCTCTCGCTCACACACACACAATTACAGAAGAAAAACTATATACATGTGCCACAATGAAGAGTAAGAAAGTCCTGAATATTTTGCTTCTTTTCACTGTGTACTGAACTGTATATGGTTGAAATGACAATAAAAGGCGACTTGACTTGCATTTGACAAAGATTCTATGCTCAGATGCTCTCGCCTTCTCTTTGATTTGATCAATATTCCACACGACTATCATGTCATGCCAGGTTATGATCAGTGCAGCTGTGCACACTTGCCCTAGACCTGGTATCAGTTGTTGGTATGTTTTACGAGTAAGGGAGCATGATAGGTACGTTATCACCATAACATCACTGCTTGTTTTTGCTTCTGAAAAACAAAACAAGTGGCCTTAATCAGAGGGGAAAGGTTACGTTCCTTATGCCACCCTGTGACTGGACATCCATAGGCTTAAAGAGAGAGAGAGAGAGAGAGAGAGAGAAAACCTTCATGCAGGGTCACTGTGACTGCGCTGGAGGAAACACAGAGGAAACGGACACAAAGGGCCCTCAGCAAGTCAAAACAATCCCGGAGTCCACGCAAACCACATCTCAGTTCATCTTGTGTGCGCGTAGTCGTGATAATTTAAGGTTTACTGTTCTCCGATGGCGACACAGATACACTCTTTAATCTGAACTCCTCGTCTCATATTTCTACTGTAATAAACAAACCGGCAGCACAGCAGCCACATGGCCTCTGCTCACTGCTGCAATCTTTACAGACCCTTTGTACTGCCGTTCTTTCTTGCTTTGCCATCTGCTTGTCTTTTCTTTCACTCCTCCACCCCTTTCTCATTTGCAGAAACTCTGTGTTCCATGTTTTCACTCATTTCCCTTTTTTAGTGTTTTTTTTTTTTTGTTTAGCCCTCTCGCTCACTCCATCCAAGCCTGGCTGCCCGGCTCCACTTTTCCCTGCTTCTCTCTAAATATTAGATTACAGCGACATATGGAATCACTAAACCAGGCTTTTGTGTTACACTACACACAAAAGTCGAACCCGCTTCATCCCTGCAAAACATCCAACGCCATCACACACTTTCACTGACACACTAGAGCTTAGTTCCTCTCAGTCCCATCCTAATCCACCAATACTATCTGTCCTCACTCGCTGTCACTGTCCATCTCTGTCCTTAATGAGAGCGATGCGGTGTTTAACTCGCTCAACTGAGAGCCTTTGTTTTTCTTGGCACTCACTTCCGCCCTTATGCAAGCCTCTCTTCTCTCTCTCTGTCTCTCTTCACTCTCTCCCCCCTGGCCTGCTCTTTTTCTTTTACTAACTTTTTCCCCCAACAGTGTTTTTTTTCCTCTTTCGTTCATTCTTTGATGTTATTTATCTGACTGTAGGAGGTCAGCAGAGCTCCAGCTCCGGCATTGCGCCGCCCCCACAAGCCGCGCCGCTCTCCTTTACCCACAAACCCACTAAAGTGCAGCAGAGGTGTTACTAGGACACAGGCACGTGGGTGTGGAGGCGAGAGATCGGGTCACTCGGTGAAATGTTTAAATCAAAGTACGCTTTTATGTGCCTGGCCTTCATTATCACCTTCTGCAAACGCCATGTGAGATTTAAACGGGGGGAGAAAAAAAAAATGTTTCAACACTTGTTTTAACATTGCTAATGAAATATTTTCATAGAACCAGTGAGAAAACCTTTTTTCCTTCTTGTTTAACTCGTGTATTAAATGGGCAAGTTTGGAAAACTTTAAAGTTTGAGCTGCACAATCTTTCTTATTTCAATTCCAGAAAAGAAGAGCGATGGGAAGCTACATTGACTTGTCACTTCATTCGATACAAAAGAACAATAATCCAAGCTAAGATTCAACGGCCTTATTTTCTCCACTATAATTTATCATCAGGAAAAAAGATCTTGACCACAACTTTAAAGATTCAGAACCAAATATAGATTTATTTCTAAGCAAAACGTTATAAATATCACTAAATATCATTACATGCAGTTTGTGTGTCATAAAAGTGGTTGAACCGTACCATAGCGAAGAAAAGAGGAGGCATTCACTGAATAAAAATAAAAACGCAAAGCTGTGAGGTATTTCTCTCACCTACTGTGTATCTTTTATATTCATCACTTAACCATACGAGAACTAAAGTGTGTGTGTGTGTGTGTGTGTGTAAAAATACAACACAGACCAGGCCCTCTGTTAGGAGTAGACTGGTGCGGGATTCATAAAATGGGACCCATGTTCAAAATGGCTGCTGCCTGCCCCCCCTCCCTCTCTCTCTCTTTCTCTCTCTCAACCTCACACACACTTATACCAGGATACATTTCTCATTTATGAGCGGATGGTGCCTCTGGTGGTGGTCCTGAATACTGCAGCCACAACTTGGGCCAGATGGAGTACTGTTACATTAACACTCACTCGTTGACTGTGTGTATGCATGTTTATATGAGAGAGAGAGAGAAAGAGAGAAAGAGAGAATAGACACATGCGTTTTCCTGAAAGCTGCACTTTGCCTCTATTGCTGATGTAATTTCCTGTCAGACCCCCTTCCTGGGCTCTTTTCTTTCCCCTTTGCTTCTTTTAACAGCTGTGTGCTGCCACTGGACCCAGACAATGGGAGTAAGGGGGACAGCTGTGTTTACGGCCCCCCC
>JAOTQY010000010.1:5596589-5613438 GCA_026413445.1 Dolichallabes microphthalmus
ACACATACACACACTCACACACCCAATCACACACTACGGGCAATTTTGGGAACGCCAATTAGCCTAACCTGCATATCATTGGTCTGTGGATTTGTCTGTACAAAATAAATTTTCTGCATGAAAAAAAATACATAACAAAATAATTCAGTTAGCAAAATGTTTTCTGAATGCTACATTTTATATACAGAATAATGTTGTATAAGGTTTGTACTGTAGATGTTCTTACAATAGGAGTGCAACATTTTTACTTGTAATTGTGTTACACTTTATTTACTTTAATAATGTAAAGCGGTGTACAAGTCAAAACGGGACTTCTGATCGTAAATCATTAAAAACAAACAAACAAACAAACAAAAGTAAAACAGTAGAACTTCAAGATATGTTTAAAAGTAAAAATAAGAGCGTTTCCACATGCACAATGTAAGGAGAACTTAAGGGATTGGGACTAAACAGCTGTGTAGCCCTAAGAAAACCTCTTATTATTGGGGCTAATCAGTAAAAAGGCTTCAGTTTGCTAGAGAGAATAAAGAATGGAGTGTGGAGCACTGGAAAAAGGTCATGTCAGAGTAATGGGTGCATGAAGTGCTGCACCCATTATGTCTAGTGCCTACTGTACAGGCCTATGCATGGGGTAGTGTTATAATCTGGGGTTCAGATTCAGTTGTTCAGGTCTAGATTCAAGAATATTATGTGCACAAACATTCAGGTCAGCTGACTGCCTGAATATACTGCATGACCAGGTTATTTTCCATCAATGGAATTTTTTCCTCCCTCATGCCACGGGCATGTTCCAAGATGACAATGGCAGCAATTATCGGGTTTAATTTGTGAAAGAGTGGTTCAGGGAGCATAAGACCTCCTTTTCACACATGAATTGGCCACCACAGACCTTAGTCCAGACCTTAACCCCATTGGTGGAGACGACTTTATGCAGACTTTACTCCGGACAGAAATACATGTTGTGCCATTGCATAAGCTTATTATAACAATGCCACGGCTGTAAAAAAAAAAAAAAAAAAAAAAAGGCTAAAGGCGGTCCAATGAAATACAGTATTAGTGTGTGTGTGATGTATTTTTTTGCCCGGGCAATGTAATGCAATTTTTGGGGCATTTGAGAGATAACTTCTGCAGTCGGGTGTGTCTCTTCATTATAACATGTGGCTCCAAAGACAAAAACAGACACAAAGACACACATATAACCATTAGCCAGCTAGTAATTGAAACAGACAATTAAGCAAACGAGATTTTTACCTTCATTAACTTCATCATTCTCCCTGTCGACCTGCGCCTTTAGAACATACCTCTTTATAAGACGCTTCATAATCTTCTGTTAGAGAGAGAGAGAGAGAGAGAGTTGGAAAGAAAGAGAGAGAGACAGACAGACAGGTGATAGGGACAAAAAGAGAGGGGAAACGACAGAGACTTGTGAATGTACTGTAAATCCTATTCCTGTGTCTTTCTATTGTTCGTTGTCTCAATACAAGATAAAAGTGCAAGATATTTTTATCTTTTCTCAGCAGACACACACACACACACACACACACACACATCCAAGGTAACACTGCTTTCTGCTTACTGTCCTTTAGCTGGCTATAAAAGACTGCTTTATAGCTGTCGAGTCTCTTCTGTCTAGGAATAACTGAACGTGAACAGAAAATTGAACACTAAAACAACATCTTCTAGTCTTTTCCATTACAATGCAGTTAAATTCCCAAATCAAAAGGTATTGATTCATTTTCTACAACAGCAGCTCTGACTGTAGTTCCAGCTGTAATGTAAATCATGTGTTTACCGTTACACTGATTGAACCATTTTTTGACGGGCGCACAAGCATTCACACACCACGAGCAATTCTGGAATATCAATTATGCTCATCTTCATGTCCTGGGACTGTTGAAGGAAACCGAAGAACTTCGGAACCCACCAAGCACAGGAAGAACATTGACACAGACCCCTGATCTGGGAATCGAACCCGGACCCTGGAGGTGCGAGGTGGCAGCGCTATCCACTATACTGTACCACCGTGCAGTCATACACTTTACAGTACAGTAAGAATCTTTTCTTCACATATTCCAGGTAGGAATCTGAGGTCACAGCACAATGTCTGGCATTATACAGTACACCTGGAGCACACAGGGTTAAGGTTAACTTACTGTATTGTCGCTTGGGCTGGAGCTGCCAAACTTCTGATCAGTAACCAAGAGCCTGAGCTTCCACTTTTCCAAAATGTGTGTCAAGGGAGAGCACAAACCAGCCCCTCATTATTAGAAATAATGGAACGAGATTCCCACATGTGGGGAATTTGCTTGTTTCAGCACAGCCTGAGTGTAATGGCTGAGCATCGCACTGTGCGATCTTACAGTAGTATCACCCCTACCAGGTAAGCATGTATTTTTTTTTTTTTACAAATCTTCACAACAGAAGAGTTTGCTATTACTAATCAAACACACCAGGATGTGCTGTTGATGGAAGATAATCATCTTTGCAGTGATAAGAGTAATTTTGCTTCATGTTGGCTGTATTATACTGTACCACTCCCAGCATCTATAACATCACCATCACATCACATGGTTTTAATCCTGACATATCTACTGCATCAGATTCTGTCTCTATCTAATATTAATATTTAATCTCATTTCCACATTCTAACAGGAGAATATAAAAACTATAAACCAACATCACTACTGTCCAAGTGCAGCCTCAGGACTTCATTAGATTTAACGCCAGCGTCTTGTTTTCAGGAAATAAGGACTGTCTAGGAATAAACTACTTTAAGTAATGATGTTACTTCCTTGCAAAAAAAAAAGAAGCTAACTTCAAATATATGCTGTATACCCTGTTCATTCTCTCTCTCTCTCTCTCTCTCTCTCTCTCTCCTGTATGTCAGTATTTGTCTGTTTCTCGACACGTTCTGTGTTTGTCTATTAGACACTGATTCCAATCTCCCGTCCCTGGCGGTCTACACCTCTATCTGTCATACTCTGTCTCTCCATCTCTCTCTCTCCTTTTTCTCTATCTCTGTCTTTCTTTCTGTGTGTTTGATTGTGTCTCTCGTTCCTTCTCTCTCTCTCTGAATTTTGTCTATATACCTCCTTTCTTGGTTTGTCTGTATTTCAGGCATTTTATCTGTCCCCACACTCTCATTCCCTCTGTCTCTGTCATCCTCTTTCCTCCCGCTCTCTCTCTCTCTCTCTCGCTCAGATTCAGCTGTCTGTCCCTCCTTTTTCTCTGTTTAGCTCTCTCTCTCTCTCTCTCTCCCTCCGGCTGTCAGTCTCTCAGACTCGCTCTGTACCTGGTAGCGTGTGGGGTTTTTGATGGGTTTCTTCACCGTGTTCTCCTCTCTGATTCTCGAGTGAGCATGGTATCGATCCAGCTGAAGGGAAATCAAGGTGAGAAACAAAAATGCTCAACAAGAAACACATACATATACGTACTCTGTGCTGTGCTCATCAGATGTTCAAAGGGGATTATTGCATCTTTTACAATGTAGAAAAAAAAAATGAAAATCATTTGAATTAGAATTAGAAGGTGTGTCCAACTTTCGACTGGTGTGACATCATAGAGGAGAAAGAAGCCTTGCTCCCACTCCCACTTTTGTTAACATTCCAGAGAAACATCTCTCCTCATACATTTAACTTAATATACTTGCTTTACTAATATTTCACTAAACCATAAACAATTATGATGATGTCTGAAGGAAAAGCGGTCAATGCATTCCCCATTATAGTTAAGTAGTTAAGTTTCTCTGCTCCTGTGCACACGCTCCTAAACCTACAGAAAATATCATTAGACAACATTACGCTAAAGTCTGTCATCTATATCAGCTGTTAATTTAGATTAACAGATTTAACAGCTAAATGGAATACACCCTTGATTAATATATATACTTATCAGCCATAACATTAAAACCATCAATGTTAGAACATTTGGGTTCCCCTTGTGCCATGAAGGTGGCTCTCGCCCCCCGTGTGTGGCTTTGCAGGGCCTCTGGGTGGTGTGTGGTGGTGTCTAGCACCAGGACATTGGCAGGGGAACCTGTGGGCATTGTGGGATGTGGGGTGGGGCCTCTTTTTGTCTAGTGTATCCTATGGATGATTGATTGGGCAGGGATCTGGGGAGCTCAGCAGACTGTGATGCACTGTGTGTTCTGGTGCCTTTCTCTCATGCACTGAGTTGCCTTTTTTGGTGATTTGTGCTGCATGGATTGGGACGAATAGGCTTGTATTTGTCCCCGTGGGCATAAATGAGCCTTGGGTGCCCATGATACTATCATCAGTTTATTGGTTTATAATTAGTGATAATAAGTGTTAATGTGTTAATGTTATGGCTCATTGGTTTATCTCATTTTGTGTCAATTTTCATGGTTACTTTATGTGCAGTAAAAACCCAGTTTAAACTGCCTCATGTCAGTCCAAGTCAACAAAAGAATAGCTTCAGAAGAAGCAGATCAATGTTTTGGAATGAACCAGTCGGAGCCCAGATCTAAATCTTATCCAAAACTTGTGGAATGACCTGAAGAGGGCTGTGCACAGGAGATCCGGTTTCATAGATGTGGAGCATTGTTGCAGGGAAGAGTGGAATAAAAGCGCCAAAGCTGGATGTGCTAAGTTGGTAAGCTCTTGAGTGCTCTATTACAAGCAGTACCGAGTGCTGCATTAGAATCAAAAGCTGCTTTTTAAAGTTGAAGTGTGTTCTTACTTATGCAACCAGGTTGTACATTTCTCCTTTTTTTTCCAAAAAAAACAAAACTATTTGCTTTCTACTTTCTAAATTGTGTAGAGCGAGCAGCCCATTGACATGATATGAAGTCATATCTACTGTATATGAAGTCAAAGTCTATTGATGATCGAATCCCATTCTATCATCTATGCTCTGTCCACAAAACTACAGATCCAGATGTGATACAGATCCAAAATACAGATGTGATAACTTGAGCGGTGAAGCAGTTGTGAGACTTTGAAAGTCATGTATTCTCCACAGTCTCCATAAAGGGCTGATTTGCTCGCCCATTGGAGGTAATTAAAAAAAAAAAAAAAAAAGAACCTTACACGATAAAATCTAAAAAATTTGACACCTCCAGAGTTCATCTAAATCCAACCTGATCCATTTAAACACTGCATGGTGTTAATTAAAAAATGGGGATTTTGCTGTGCACTGCATAATGTTTCCCCATCAGAGTCATTTCCATATACTGTAGAATCACTTATGCTTAGATACTGTATCTAAGGAACCCTTGAGGTCCCTTTTTGTTTCAGAGGGTGTCTGCTCTCTGAATAGAAACACAGAAATCAATTGTATAATTAGATCTTTTGCTTTAAAATCATGGATCTAACCACAACACTGCATCACTTATTGAGATAAAAAACAAAAAAGACATGGAACTCCTCCTTCAAATACTTAAACTTTCTCAAAAAACTTCGTAAGCCTCGCTAATTCCAATCTAATTTAGTCAACACGTCTCATATTTCTCACATCTCTAATATTGCTCAGCACAAGATTCTCTATCCATCCACAAGAGCTGAAAGACTAATTTGTTCATTTTAATAACTTGAGGAGGGAAGAGCAGCATTGGTCTAGGTCCTGTTTTTAGGAATTGATCTGCACCATGATGAAAAGAGAAGCGTAAAAATAGCCAGATTGATCAGCACCCATGCATGTAGTACTGAGCCTGCTTCCACATGGAGTTTATTACACAGGGGTGTGTTCGTGTGTGTCCGGGCCGGAGTGTTAGTGTGTGTATACCATCTTCTGTTGTCTCACTGATAACAGTTTTTCAAATAAATTTTTTATGTCTATAATACTTACTGTAAGTGGTTACACAAATGATACAAAGTGTGTTCAAGTCAAAGCGGGACTTTTGATTGCGCAGAATAACAGAACACACCTTAATTTCTCGATATAATCCCCTGCTACACTAATGCACTTATCCCAGCATTTCACTAGTGCTTGAATACCATCAAGGTTGAAAGTTTTCTCAGTATGCTGGATATATTAACAGGCTGCCTGCTTCATGTCTGAAACACTGGCCTCCCAGGAACTCCTTTAATGGTCCAGCCATGGGGAAATAGCTTGGAGCGAGGTCAGGATGGTATGGAGGACTATACAGGAGCCAAATTCCTGTACTGTGAAAATTGTGCATAAACAGAACACCATTGATTATTATATGAAGGTTATCATTCGCAACCTTCTTTAAAACGTCCTGGTTTGACTTGAACACCCCTCGTACTATAACGAACCTAGTGATAATGTATGGATGGGTAACAGAGTGTAACATCTCATCAGATTAGCGCATTAGTATGAGCTATAACTTATGTAAAGAACAGGTCGATTTAAAAAAAGAAATTCTCAAACCTTTGGTCTTGAGTTAAGCATGCCCATCTCCAGTTCATTTTCATGCCGATGACCTTTGGCCTTACAGAGGTGCACGAGACATGCTTTGGTGCGCAGGGCCAGATAATAGAAAGACTTGGGACTGGGCACCAGGTTAAAGGGGGCGGGCAGTGTGCGGCCTTCGTCGAAATATGACAACCAGAGCTTAGCACGAGCAAACTTCCACTCAACATCAGCGTCCTCCTATAGGGAGAGAGAGAGAGAGAGAGAGAGTTAGAAGTGAGTGAAAAACCAACCATCTGTGAGCAATAACTAATCCTGTGTGTGAAAGCCTAAAGCTGAGACTATTAGAAACACATTTACCGCAACATCAGTCATCAATTCATGATTGATATTTCCTCTGATTCTATACGTTCTGGCTATTTGGGTCATATCATCAATAATATTTAGAAAATGTTTTTAATGAGTGTGGAAAACATAAATTATATTTAGGGTGCCTTTTTCATGGACTGTTGTATTGGTACCGTTTGGTCACCTACTGTATAGTGAGCAATCAGACAAAAACAAACAAACAAAGGAATAATTGTAAATAGATGATGAGATTTGCATGAATGCATTAACAAGATATGTGAGGTTAAGTGATAATCAAATCAACCCAACCCTTCTTCCCGTTCCCATTCCTAACACCCAAGAGGGACATTTTCATAATGAAGCATGATTGCGCATATCATTGGCAGGACCTGCTTAATTCGTCCTGATGCTTTACTCGCGCTCTCTTCCTCCTGCTTCTTCATCTGGATCTGTCTGCATGTGTGAGTCACCTCCGGTAGTTATAGAACTCATGTGGTTCCACTAATGATTTGCACTCCCCCAAAAACAGCTTATGCCCACCCTGAGTTCCCACTGGATGCATCACGTAATTGTCATTCCACAGGGGACGCATTTCAGCTGTGTTCCTATACGAGCTACTGGCAGGAGGAAGAACAACAGCGTGGTTTGATTGTAATCAGATTTGTCAACTCCGGCATTCGTGCATCAGTTACGACTAGGTGAATTTGCATAGCTGCCTCTGTGAAAGATAACTAATTAACAAATTTAACCGCTTAAGGTTTGACAATGAAAGGAATCAGTCTCCTTTTCCCCTGCCATGAACAGCAAACCCCCCTTGGTGACAAACCTGTCAAACTCTTCAATCTACTAACTGCGTTCACTGAGCTGATGCTCCTCAGGTCGTAACTCACATCTCTATACGGAATTATGTTACATGATAGAAGAACAAGATGAGGAAATCTTCCTCATCAGAAGTAGAACATTAAAAAAAAAAAAAGGCTATCGCACCTTTAAATAGAAAATGCAGTTTGTAATTTTAGTTGATTTCTACAGATATTATAATTCACTCATGCATATAAGTAAAAGAAAAATAATATGGAGAGAAATTCTTGATTCTGGTGTGAATCGACCTTTAGACGTGCCTTTCTGCTTCAGAAGTTAACCTCACCCGGATGCTCTAGACCTATACACCCCAACTGATGCTATAAATGTAAAGAACTTACCTCTTTAAACCTACTGTACTTCCTCCTTCATTATGTTTCCTTGCCACTAAAGACTCTCACTTTAACACGTTAGTGATAGAAATAATCAGCTAACTGATGGAAGTTATCACATACAGCACATGTACACTATATCACTCATTTTGCAATATACTATCTACCCCCCCAACCACCTGGTCACCCCTGAAATGCAATAGGAAGAAACCTGGAGAGGAACCAGGCTCAACAGGGAACCCATCCTCATTTGAATGATAACGGATAGCAGGGATTGATCTGCATCATACTGTGTTAGATTGGAAGTTCAGTATAACAGGAGATGTGTTTAAGTTAATATGGATTCCAGTTCATTATTGGAGGCTCAGGTAAACTGTAGGAAACTGAACGAACTGTATGTCCGTGTGCCACCGGGGACAGAAAAAAATGCATTGACTGGATCACCTGGTCATTCAGTACATTCAGGTCGTCAGCTGACTTCATTTTATTGCTATATAACATTGCTGAGCCTAGACCTGAGCAACTAAAGCAACCCCAGGTCATAACACTGCCTCCAGAGGCTTGTACAGTGGGCACGATGTATGATGGGTGCATCGCTTCATGTGCTTCCCTTCTTACCCTGACCACACCCGTCACTCTGGAATAGGGTTAAATCTGAACTCATCAGACCACATGACCATTTTCCATCGTCCAATCTTTATGCTCACCAGCAAACTGAGGCATTTTTTAAAAGTAGTCTCATTAACAAGTGGTTTTCTTATGGCCAACAGGATATTTGTGTTTAGTAAGAAGATTTTTTTTTTTATTAAATTCATTTTAAAACAGGATGACAGTAAGAAATTTCATCAAGTCGTACGAAATTAGACACTTAACACAGTTTTCATTTCAGATGAATGCTGTTTTGGTTATGTGATCGCACTAATTAGGAGGCTATAGTATTAATGCCGTTGTGGTCTGACAGATTGTTGCTCCACTCGGTTCAGCACATACTTTTCTAACCATGCAAAGCCAAAGATGAAAAAACGAACTGGCTTACACTCAAAACAGTCACAGTATGCTCAAAGCACAGACACAGGTCTGTTCAAAAAAAAAAATGTTATTATGAAAAATGATATTGGAATGATATTGGAAGTTAATTCTCACCTCTATTTCCTGGTAGGAGCTGTTTATCATGGCTATGAGCATGTTGAGCAGGACCACCACCATGGTCACGTTATACACACCGTACAGCACATAGCCGATGTTCTCAATGAACTTGTGGTCGTACTTCAGAACCACCGAGATCACCTCCGACAAGCCAAAAATGGACCAGAACAAGGTTTTAAAGCTCTCCTCCACCCTGAAACACACACAAAGAACATGATTTATGAGTGTGCATTGTCACCTACTTTCTTTCCAAGAGCAGACCAAAAGCCCAAGAAATATATTAAGAATAACAATAAAGAATAAGAACACTAGATAACAAGAAATAAGAATAAAGTAGAGTAGAATTATACATAATAATACCGATAGCAGCAGTCATTATTTATAAAAAAATTTTTAAAGTGTGAGCAAGGGATCAGTCATCACCATGGGAGTTGGTGGCATGCTTTGGAATGACTCAGTCTGTCACAATATTTGTGTGTGTGTGTGTTACTCAGCCCCTACTGTATGCAACCAAAACTCACATTAGTGTGGAGTCACATAAAGCAGATATGTCAATACTAATCTTCTAATAGGTTTATCAAGAAAATGCTACACTGCCCCGCCAACAAATGTGCAGTTACGGAAATGCCAAGTTATTGACCTGCACCAAGCAAAGAAAACAACTAAGGATATTTAAATAAATATTGTAATTTGGTTAAGAACCGTCCAACACGTTGATATATTTCACACTGGGAACGTAATCCCCATCTGCTAGTGAAGTGTACCGCCATGTTCGATTATTCTGGAACCAAAATAAAATCATTATCTGACATCTGTGTACTCAGTTAAGCTCAATACACAGACTGATGATGAGCAGCGGAGTGCTTTCTGGAAGAATTTAATATCCATAAAGTAAAAAGATAAAGTGTTCAAGATCAATTAATGCAGGTTTATTAGAAAAAGCTGAGGTTTACTGAAGAGTATCCTCAAAAGTAGAGAAATGCTGATCTGATACACTAGCAGAAAGTGACAGATGGGATTATGAGAGCGCATGTTATTTTGATTTGATTTTATAAGAACTGGAAAAGAGTGGCAATGTTTTATGGGAATGGAAATGCTGACATAAAAGTATGAAGGGCATTCATGTCAGACTGGGAGTTGTGATTAAATTATTCGGGATTGAAAACATGAACCGATTTAACTTTATACAAGACCTCATGCACAGTACATCTGAATAGTGGAATCATTTTGAAGAAGGCCATAGGTCTGTGGATGACGATCCCGGCCGAGGTGGCTCGGACCCCACTGCAGTTGTTCCTGTGAAAGTTTCTCTTAGTGGAACGCCTCAAGTCTTGAAAATAGACAGACAGCTTGTCACCAACTTGCGAAAGAGATGCATCTACAGTATCTGTGGGAACTGTACACACAATCTTTTGCCAATACCACTTGCACATTATAGGAACTCGGCTATTTTTTGATTATTGCGACATCCGCCATACAGTCCTGACCTCACTCCAAGTCATTTCCACATGTTTGGGCCATTAAAGGAGTTCCTGGGAGGCCAGCGTTTCAGACGTGAAGCAGGGAGTCTGATCATGGCTCAGGCGACTGAGAAAAAAAGTCCACTTAGATGATATACAAGCACTAGTGAAACACTGAGATAAGTGCAGTAATGTAGAAGGGGAGTATAGAGGGAAATAAATTAAGCTTATTATGTTCTGTTATTAAGCACAATCAAAAGTCCCAGTTTGACCTGAACGACCCTTATATTTTTCATTGTATTTTTACATTAGGATTATCTATATAAAAAAAGATTTTTTTTTCTGTACATTGGTCGAAACTTGCTCTTTCAATGATTTCTTTACGTTTCATGCACTGAATAACCAGTCTCTGGTTTCTGTCTGTATGTCTGTATATCTGTATGTCTGTCCAGACAGATTTTGTTACAACATGCAAAACAGGCTGAACAGAATGTAATGAAACTTTTGTAGTACTTACTCTAGATACCTGCCTGAAGTTTGATCTGCATGCTTTGGTTGCTAGAGTTACACATTTGTAACCCAGGATTTGAAGAACACTGAGCATAAGACAGCAATAAACCTCTGTCTCTCTCTGTCTGAAAGCTCTATGACATGTGTCACTCAGCTAGCCGGTTACAAAGACAGCAACATGTAGAGTGTGTTAGTGTGTTATTGTTAACTCGTCATGAACTACGGTTAGTAGAGTTCTCGAGGCAGGACGGCACATGTTCTGTGGAGATGAATAAATAATCCTCAGTTTGACTTGTACACTGCAAACACAATTCAGTTACTAGATCCTACAGTACCATCATTTAGTACCAATGAACAGACAGTTGTGTTGTTCTGAAGAAAAGTCCCCCCCCCACACACACACACACACACTAGACTTCCTTCCTTTGGGTGATTCATCTTTCTGTAGAATAGGTATAGATGCAAGCATCACAATGACAAGAATCCAATTAATCTACCTCTTTCTCTGTCTCGCTCTCAACCTGCCTCTCTCTTTGACAAGGATGTATCTGTTATCATCTTCATGCCTTTCTTCTATTCATTCCTCTTTCCCCCTGGTGGCATGATCCATCTGATGTGTTCTAATGTCCCTGCCCAGAAACAGCAAAACACCACCTGTATGTACACATGCATCCAAACACACACACACACACACACACACACACACCTCACATTTGTCTTACTATCCTTATGATAACTCTCCATTGAGAGCTAATTAAGCACAGTAACTTAAAAAAAAACTTCTTTTTTTTTCTCATTTAGTTTTCTAAATACAAGCTGCAATAGGTTTCTCGTAGGGGCCAGCCATATGTTCCCACTGGGCAAAACACTCAGATGTTCATACCCTTCTGGAGACATTGAGTCCTCACTGAGATATAAAAACCCACTGACACCTAAATTATCTTTATAAACGGTTTGTCTAGGAAACCCACTGAGTCAATCAGCATTCGAAGAAGCACTTGAGACATGGAAATATGCACAAAGTATATGTCTACATTTCATAATTTACAAGTGTTCAAGTCAAACTGGGACTTTTGGTTATGCAGAAGAATAATCAAAGAACTATGAGATTAAAAACACCCTTTATTTCTCTATATAATCCCCTGCTACACTAATGTGTTTATCCCATCAAGATCGAATGTTTTTTGTTGGTACGCCAGAGCCATGATCAGACTGCCTGTCTGCTTCACGTCTGAAACGCTGGCCTCCCAGGAACTCCTCTAACGGTCCAATCATGTGGAAACAGCTTGGAGCGAGGTCAGGACTGTACTGGAAATGCAGCGATAACTCTCAGCTGAGTTCTTATAACGTGCAAGAGGAGTTTGTGAATAAGTGTGTGTACAGATGCATCAATTCCGGAAGTTTCTGACAAGTTATCTGTCAATTGTCAAGGCGCCAGACATTCCACTAGCTGAATGTTCAGGAGGCTCCGAGCCAGCTTGGATGGGATTGTCATTCACAAATGTACATCCTTCTTTAAAATATTTGCACCATTCAAATATTTTTACTGCAGCTAAGAGTCTCGTCACTGTACTGTGCTGGAACGCTTTTACACCGTCATTCACGTGAAATGTCACCACCATCACAAGTCCCGGTTTGACTTGAACGGCCCTAGTATACACTCCCGGTGACAGATTTTCCGCCTATATTTCCTTAAGATCAATGATCGTACTGTACTGTAGATCTCTTGATGTGTTAGTGTCTTTGCAAGCAAAGACAATCGACAACAGATCCTGCTGGTGTCAGGGAGTCTTGATTAAAATCTAGGAGGATGCTTTACAGCTAAAAATACGGTAGTGTTGATGGCAAAACATGAGCAGATTATGGTAACAATCAGAAGGAAATATCCCTGTTGCCTCAAAGTGACTGTTTGATTGTTTCTGTTTCTGCATGAGCCAGTTCATGCTGATTGATTACTTCAATTCCGGGTCTACGGTTAGAGATTCATCGCCTAATCTGACCTTGAGAACACGATTGCACGGCTAAGATTCTATTGGGATCATGTTATGTGCTGCGACGAGTAATCATCCTAAAGATCGCTGAAATCGCAGAGTGTAAACCCGACTTTAGTCACACTACCCCTGTAATAACGCTCTATCAGGTTTGGGAATCCCTTTCTGCAGCTGGTATTATTTGAGTATGGAGCGAAATGTTTCCTTTTAAATCTTTATTATTGCTCAGATAGCATGTATTAAAATTGTCCTTACTAGATTATTCAAATGCGAACCTGTACTAAGGAGAGGCATGTTGTGGAGGGAGCCTGCATCTCTCATTTGCACTGTTCTACTCACCTTCCCTTTCTCTCTGGTTTGAACACAGTATTTAATACTTTCTGTAGGAATAATTCGAGACACAGTGAGAGCAGAGGAGGAACGCTGATTGCTAGACCCAGAAGAAATTAACATATACAGTCCAATCATGTACAGTTACTGTAAGCTCTAAATATGGGGCCTCAGTCTTTATACTGAAGATGGGATATGGAATGTCAATGTGTCGTCACTTTAGGATAATATAGCTGAATTGTTTCTTTTTAGTCGAATACAGGCCTAGTTGGTATTTAAATGGGAGAACACAGTGCCAGCTTCTCAAGCCCCTGAGTAACGTTTAAAATAATCTTTATTTTTCCACTTGAAATGAGTTTCTAGCTCTTTGTCTGTTAGTCTTCTGAGAGTCTCTCTTTCTTTCTCTCTGAAATTATGAAATATGCATAAATATTAAACAAAGATTAGCTGTTCATCAAAGCAGTAACCACTTCATTCACTTGATTAAATGATTAATATCAGAATGTTTAAATAAATCCACCCATCAATCCATCCATCCATCCACCAAGGTCTGGGTGGATTCCTGCCTCAGGGTCTGTGTGCATGGAGTTTGCATGTTCTTCCAGTGCTTGGTGGGTTTCCTCCGGGTACTCCGGTTTCCTCCCACAGTCCAAAGACATGGAGATTAGGTTAACTGACATTTCCGAATTGCCTGTAGTGAGTGAATGCATGCGCGAATGTCGACCAGAGGTCCTACCACAGTTGTAAAAAGAAAAAAAAAGGGAATAAATACAATTGGCCTCCATGGTCCCTAGTTGGCCTACAGAGGTTCCTGGATGGATGGATGGATGGATGGATGGGATCTATCTATCATTCTATCTATCAAGGTAAATTGTTATGGAGACTTCTGATGACTCTTTCACTTTTCACTTCATATTATCACCTTAAAGACAATTAGAGATGCACCAGATGCATTTTCTTGGATCTACCAATTAATGATGTTTTTTATTTATTTATTTATTTTTTACAGCCTGGCCTGCCAATGCAGATTTTCTTTCTTTTTCAAGAACTCATGAACTACAATTCATGGCCTAAACATATGTATGTTGTATTACATGTGACAAAACATTGAGCTTCAAAACTGCCTAAGGGTAGAGGACTTTCTCCATGTTACAGGTGTGAGCAATTGTTGTACTATAGATAAATAAATCCAACTGAAAAAGAAAACTCATGGAGGGCAAAGGCTATCATGTGCTTCTTCAGAGGCACAATCTCTTTAAACTTTTTTTTATTTAAATAAAGTAAATAAATTGACTAAGAATGGCTAGTGCTGCTATGGTTGAGGTGAGAGTGAACACAGCCTTTCCAGAATACTGGCTACAGATCTCCAGAACTTGCAAACCTCTAAAAGTGATGGGCCCATCATGGCTCATCAAACAAAAAAAAAAAACCTGTCGATTTCAGTTACTGGCGGGCTGCTTGGTGCGTCGTTAAAGACAAACTATTTCTGGAGCCTTTCCCTAGAGAAAGTGTTATATCTGACCTTTGATGTAGCCTGTCTGTCTGTCTGGATGCATGTTCAGCTGTCTGTCAATCTGTCTATCCATTCATCAGTACCTCTCTATAGCTGCGGCTGCACCACTGCATCTACTTTAGATGAAACTCCTCAACATCTCGTGCTCTGCCGCTTGACATGAGAACATTTACTTTCATCATATTGCATGTAAAGCTGGTCAGTTATATACTGTAGACACATAATGAGCGGAAACACACAGACACTTCCCACACGATGAACTTCTATTTCATGCTCCCAATTATTTCTGTATGAAGCTACTTAGACAGTAAGTCAGACAGCTGAAGGTGTCATCTGCTCATGTCACTGAATATAGATCTTCTTCTCAAGTCTAATAACAGAAGGGCCGAGGAGAATGTGTGTGTGTGTGTGTGTGTGTGTGTGTGTGTGTGTGTCAGTCAGTCATCTGGCAGCAGTCACCTGGTAAACCTAAGCAATTACTGTAGGTTTAAATGCATTTCATAAACCCAAAGACTACACCTCACAGCACTAACTTTCCAAAGACCTGCTGTCAAACAAAGAAAAAAGAAAACTGCTGAAATATTCAAACACACTGTAAGTCCTGCCTGTGGGCATCTGTTTGAATGCGGAGGTAAAATGGAAATCATTCAACCCTGATCTTTGGTCAAACTGCTGGTAAGAATTGTGCTGGCGTAGTTAATTAATGTTCCTGCTGCGCACTGTCCCACTGGATCCTCTATATATGTTTAAAGAGTTATTTTTAGATTTGCAGCATTGAATGTTTAAAACACAAGCAGTAGAAAAGAAATAGGAAAAGGCATAAGGAAATGTAAATAGATCCATTCAGTTCAGGAAAATATGGCGTATAAAATGTATACTATTATTATATATACAGTATGGGGGCAGTGGTGGCTCAGTGTGTTAAGGCTCTGAGTTACAGATTGGAAGATCGGCGGTTCGAGCCCCAGCTCCGCCAGGTTGCTGCTGTTGGGCCCTTGAGCAAGGCCCTTAACCCTGTCTGCTCCAGGGGGACCATGAAATGGCTGACCCTGCGCTCTGACCCCTGCCTACTAACAAGAAGCTGGGATATGCGAAGAATAAAGAATTTCACTGTGCAGTAATGTATGTGTGACGAATAAAGGCTGAACTTAACTTATGGTCGACGTAATTAACTTATGGTTTACATCAAAAATCTGAGGTGTTCTGGGGAATATCGTCCTCTCTCTGGAACTGTCTTGAGGGTACCCATTGACTGTCTTTCTAAACTTGGTTTATAATTTTGATTTATTTTTTGTCTTTGCTCTTAAGCATTTATAGCCATTTGAATGTGTAACAAAATTTTGCTTGTTGTCGAGATACCTGTACCACTGTTGTTGTTTTGCTGGAAAAAAAAGAAAATATGGCATATATGCAATAAATCATCAGAGATTCTTTATAAGCTAATGCAGGTATAACTGTGCTCAACAAAAGGCTCTACAGAATTATTTAGTTTTGAGATTTTAGCTTGCCAGGGGCCCTTAGCATAATATATGAGTAATAAAACGAAGATTACTGTAAACAGACATGTTGTTATTTAAAGAAATCATATGCTAATGGAAACATTCTGTAAGGAGTGTTTATTATTTGAGGAAGGAATCTCCGGTGTCAAAGATTTGGGCACTCAACAAACATTAATAAGTAATTAATTGATAGATGTATGGATGGATAGATATAAAAATGAATCAAGGTCACTGAACTAGCCAAACAGTTTACAGAGGGAAAAAAAACATACTTTATATTTAGTATGCAAAAAATACAGTACTGAAATGATAAGACAAACAATATTAACTTGTTGTAATCTGTGAGTTTATTTCTTTTACTAAAATACACAAGATTTACCACGTTATGTATAATTTTTAGCACTTGTTGGCCCCTTTGCCTTCATTCTGCGTTTCAGACCATCTCGATTGGGTTCAGGTCCGGTGACTGTGGAGACCTTTTTTTGTTAAGTACAGAACTCCACATGTGTTCATTCATAGTTTTGAT
>JAOTQY010000010.1:5796772-5806841 GCA_026413445.1 Dolichallabes microphthalmus
CCACACGAAAGGTGAGATACGGGTATTAGTAGTTAACAGATTATGGGCCAAACTTCACTGAGTGATAATGGTAGAATAATTATAAAGGTCTTGACTAAAACAACATGCATGAGGAATAATAGTTTTCATGAAAAAGGAGTTTTCATTTTCTGCAATGGAAAAGTACTCTAACTAGTTACTTTCTCAGAAAATAACGCTGTAATGTAACTGATGACTTGTTAAAGACATTAATTTTGTGATGTAATTCGTTATTTTAAAAAGTAACGTCCGCAACACTGTAAATAACTAACTATAAGCCTGCAGCAGATGCGCCCATGATAGTATCAGTCATCATTGATTTTACTGTGATCTTGACTTAGAGTTTCTGCGCTTGCTGGTTGGCTAAAGACAGGTATTACATCACAAACTCGAACTGGTGCAGTAACAAGTAACAAAGATGATTAGGGAAAATGTATGTGAGTAAAAGTACATACTGTATTTTATTTAGGAAATGTAGTGGAGTAAAAGTGAAAGTTGCCAGAAATAACAAAGTAAAGTACAGATACTTGAAAATTCTACTTAAGTACAGTAAGAAAGTATGTGTACATTGTTACATTACAACAATGTCAGGCAATAATAAAGTGAAACAGTGGGGAGAAGTGGAAATGTACACAACAGTATAGTCTGGGTCTCATGAGGTTACTACACATTCCATTTTTAGTCTAGAGGCCAGCATTTGATTTATTTGCTTGTCATTTTTTACTCTTTTACTTTTTATATTTTGACCCCCCCCCCCCCACACACACACACACCCTTTGTTTTTTGTTTTTCATTTTCTCATATCTGATTTCCTCCTCTCTAACAGTTTTATTAGGTGGGTAGCATAGAGATTAATATTAGCATGATTCCCCAAAAACTGAAAATTTTAAAGTTCTAAAAGATACATGAACAGAGACAGAGCATGATTAAACTATGCCAACAAGCATACTGCAAGTAATGCTTCAGGCTCCCCAAAACAGAAACAAAAAATGAATAATAAATACAGTGGATTAAATAAAAATGTGATTTTCTCTGCAGTGCGTTGAAAAAACAAACAAATAAAAGCTACATGAACAAAATAAAATACAAGTGATATTAACACAAACAACCAAGTTGATAAAACTTATAATACAGTATATCAGAAGAAATTGTATATTCGGTAACATTTATTTTGTACATTTGTACAGCATTATGAGAGTACTGTACAAAAGTTGTGAGCAAGCCCTCATTTCTTTTTTTGCTTCCAAACTTCCAGACTGTCTTGTATTTTTTTAATGTAGCCTTAAAGAATAGTTCTCCTGGAGGACTATAACCTTCAGGCTTCCTGAAGGACTTTATTGCTTCTCATTTTTGGCACGTTTTTGGCTCATATTTTCAGTGGAGCATTCAAGCTTAAAACCATCTAACTTAAGGAATGAACCAGTGAGGAACAGGTGCAGACAATGACAGATGATCAAGCCAGTGATGCTGAATGCGGAGTGACCTGTCACAGTAAAACATTTGTTTCAAATTCTTTAATTGAATCTAGTCAATATGCCATACTGACGAGTTGGCTCAAGAATTTTGCACAGTGCTTTTCATAGCATGTTATTTATCATAAAACAGCATTTAGCTGATATGCAATCAAATATCATTCCATCTCTTGGAATATTGACAGGTATCAATAGTATGACATTTCCTAAACAACTGGACATAAACTGTCACAACTCTTGACCAGTTGGGGGCAAAGAACACAAATCCTGTACTTGAGTAAATGTAGAGATACCCTGTGGAAAAAATTAAGTAGAAGTCCTCCATTTTCAATTGTCAACTTTAAATTTACTTATGTGTCTAAAATACTGAGCTTGTATGAGTCCACAATAGACTTCAAGTCATAGTAAAAGAATCTCTTTTCCGAGTATGTGCGTGCTGTCTGCAACTGTCTCCACTTCTGATTGCAAACAACTTCCACATGATTAAGTGAAAGAGAAGGAAAATCATAGAAGCATGTCTAATAATCAGCCAGGGGCGATATTACAGCTTTGAACATATTACTTTGAATACAGAGTGTAATGCAGTGCCATACAGAAATATAGTGAAGTAGAAAGTACAGACATTTTTTGTAAGATGTAGTGGAGTAAAAGTAAACAGTGTCCACACTGGACACTTAGCTATCTTTTACCTCTGCTCATGAAAACCTAGCATCTCCACCTACATTACATGTTTTATGATGTGATTGGGGAATGATTGTGAAAGGAGAGAAGGGTCCTTTTAAAAAGAAAGGGAAAAAATGAGAATAATAATTCTAGATTAAAAGATTTGAACACAGCACTTTTATAAGACTATTATTAATGATCTCATAAAAATCTGAATGAGTCTGTAATAGCAGAAGAAAAAAAACTCTACAATGCTGGTAAAATGCAAATAAAGATGAGGACAGTGAGAAATGTGGGCTGTGCAGTGCCTAATAATAAAATACATATTAGCAGCATCAATGTCACAGCTGACAGCATAATTATCAGCTGTCTCCACACTACTGCTATTCCAAACATCAACATCGATTATATTCATTTATGGTCTAATGCACACATAGTCACATGAGTTAAAACCACCCTGAAAGACTAGCAATGAAAATGATTGAGAGATGTTGTTGTTGTTGTTGTTGTTGTCATTGTTGCTGCTACTCCAAATGGGCCACTTAGAACCGTACGCTGTTAGAGTACTTTTATCTACTGAACAAAGCACACAAGAGATTGTGAAAATGGTGGGGGGGAAAACAAAAGAAGAAAAATTTTGGACATAACATGGAAAAAGCGAACCATGATGGCTTACTCATACAAGATTATAGACAGAGAGGTGAAGACGGACAGCTACAGTGACTCACATAGAAATAGTTCTCTTACATAGACACACATGCATTAAGAGACAAGCACGTTACTTGAAAAGAACCCATTTAACCATGTGATTGGCTAAGAGGTGTGCGTGGAGTGTGTGTGAGAGAGCGAGAGAAAGGAGAGTGCAGAGAGAGAGAGAGAGTGCATGTGTGTGTGTGAGAAGGGGCGAGAGACATCACTGAAATGGAGGTCACTTAAAGTAAGTCCATGCTATTTCTAAATGTATGCTTTCTTGATTAAAATAAGTTGTTTTAAATGTGTTTTTTTTTTTTTGTATTCCAAAATTATATGGATATAAAAATAATGCAGAAGCTGAACTTATAAGCATTAGCAGAAGTTCAGTGATAGATAACCAAAACCTGGAAAAAACAAGGGCTGTGAAATTAGTTAGATATGTGAAAGAAGAAGAAAGTGTGTAACATTGATGACACTCTCGGCCACCTTCTCTTTTAGTCTCTGCTCTTTAGAACTGTGTGTGCGCATTTGTGTGCAAAGTGCATATGTGTATGTGCAAGCTGAGAGACAATTTGTTAAAGATCTTTCTTAATTATGCAAAGATTTTTTAGTTGTGTATGTAAGAGATATAAGAAGAGAGAAAGAGTGTAAAAGAGGAAGAGAAAGAAAGAGAGCAGAATTTTGTGCTTCTGCAATCAGCAATTGTTCAAAATACTGTAGGTGTTTAAAGAACAGGCAGTGCACAAAGTCCACATCAGCACGAGTGTGTGATGATTAAGAAAAGAGAGGATAAGTGAAGAATAAAGGAATATGTTTTTAAATATATCTGATCATATATCCAATCTACTTTTAAAGAAGAAACAAACTGTGGAGCAGACTCTAGGGGTGTAACAATCAAATCATTTGGATTGATTTATATATGCATGGAGTTTGCATGTTCTCCCTGTGCTTGGTGGGTTTCCTCCGGGGACTCCGGTTTCCCCCCACAGTCCAAAGATATGCAGGTTAGGCTAATTGGCATTCCCAAATTGCCCGTAGCGTGTGAATGAGTGTGTGTGTGTGTGTGTGCCCTGCGATGGATTGGCAACGTGTCCAGGGTGTACCCCGCCTTGTGCCCTAAGTTTCCTGGGATAGGCTCCAGGCCCCCCGCGACCCTGAACACAGGATAAAGCGGTATGGAAGATGACTGAGTGAGTGAGTTTGAAAAAAGGCATAAAACCATGTGTATAAATTAGCCAGATTATTTGTCTTTTACAATGATCCTTAAACTGTCCTTCCTGACCCTAGACGCTACAGTACATATACATTGCAGTCAGGTCGTAGCAGATTTCATCTTATTTGTCAAATATTTAATCATTGCCTTATGAAGGGACAAAATGTTTATGACTCCTTTAATTGAGATGACTGTGACCATGACTTGAGAATGACAAACAAAGACAAAGAGGAAACATAGAAAGAGAACGGAAGCATGACAGTCATAGTTAATGGAGATATGATAAAGGAATTATGGATATTGTGTGTGTGTGTGTGTGTGTGTGTGTGTGGTACCCTGAGATGGACCGGTGTCACAGCATTCCCAGAATTGGCTCCATTTTCCGTAATTCTGGACAGGATAAAGCACTTAATAAAACCGAGTGCATTTTTAAGCAAGAAAATAGCAATTTAACTTCTGCTTGAGTTAGTATAGAGTTGCATAGAATAATAATATTAAATTAATTTTAAAAAATTTGTGCAAATGCTCGTTTTAACACTTTTAGAAGAAAAAGTAGCTTATGGTTTTTGGTTGTTTGTTATTTTTTATATTCTCAGCTTTCTAAAGGTGCTCTATTAGATACCCATTATTGAAGGATTCGAGGTCAAATCTTTTATGGTGAAAGAAACCAAATTACCCTTTAAGGTGCTAGATCGGCCTTTTCCCCAAAGATGTATCAAATAGTGATGGTTTAAAATTGTACTTTTTTCAAAATAGCTAGTGACTAGATATCTTGATGTTTTGGTAATAATCGAAAGGCATACAATATACATTAGTAAATATGTACAGTATATACTGTACATACAGAATATTATCAATATTTTCTGTGACCTGCCTTTGTCTTTAATCTCAAATGATTCCATGGGAAAATCTGTGAATTTTGATGTGTTCTCCAGTTAACTTGATGATACCTTTATTATGACTGAGATTTTCCTTTGTTCCTGGTGGCTTTTCTACTGATGCTCTAATTATGAGACTGTAAAGTAATTTGAATAAAATGTATGTACTGTATAGTAACATAAATCATAGGACACTTTTGCACAGTAATGTGCATTAAAATGAATAAATTTCTCAACATGTTTTTGTACCAGCATTACACCACAGCGATTTAATGGAAGAGATGTTTAAAACAGGTTGTATAGTAGAAAGGCCTGGATAAATATTTTTGACATTTTCAGACTAACCAGGTCAGATTTGCTGCATCAATGCATTCAAGCCTTCGCACAAATAAACACTAGCAGCAAAGCCCAAGTCTGCAGTATGAAAAGCCACATGTCTACTTAACAGTCAGTTTCGAAGGAAGTGCACATCAAGCTGATGCTTGTGGGTCTGAAACTCCATCCAAGGACCGGTACAGTAGTCTAGTTTAACCCTAGGTGCAGGTTAAGACATATGGTCCCAAAATTCTCGAATATATTTTTTAACAAGTGAATCTTGCCACACCCACTTAAATGATACCTAGTGAAATGAAAAAGCTAAAGAACCAGCATTTGGCTTTATACTTCTACAGAACAAGCTAAAAAGCCTCTTCTCTTTCTTTCCTTTATAAAGCTGTTAGGTTTATTTTTAGCTGGAGCTCTCAGATGAGTCATTCACTGAACACTCAGTTCAAATTACGCTGCCTATCTTAAGTCGTTTAGCTACCGAATCAAAACGGATTGTTTAAGGAGACTACTGTCATGTTTGGTGAAGTGTCTAAATGTGTCCTGAATCATATTCAGTGTGTTTAGACTTGAGGGAAATGTCTGATTGTAGATAAAAAGGAGAGTCTGGTTGTGGAAAAAATTAAGGTCAGACCTCATTTTCAGATAACATGAAAATGTGAACCAGACGTTCCCTAAAACAGAAACGATCAAAAAAGTTTTTCTCATGAAAATGTAGGTTAGATAACATGGAATTTTATTGTAACACTGAAACAAAAACAATGTTCAATAAGGGCTATAAATTATCTATTCTCCATAATATTCTTATATTCAAAGTTAAAACTCACACAATGTTTCTCAATAATTAACATTGTTTAGAACATTGCTTATAAAGTGCTTTGCGTTATTGTATCTGTAACCTTAATGTTGCTGAAACGTTATAGGGTGATTTGTACACACTCATTGTCCCCTGAATTAGGAATATCTGTACGGTTTCTCATTCATGCAATCATCCCACTGCCAATTAAGAAAAACACCGAAACATAAACATGGATTACTTTGGGGCAGCTTGTATCCACTGTGTCCTCAGAATCCCGTTCATGGCTGAAATCAGTGGAACTCTATATGGCCATCTGCAGCTGTAGGTCATTTGACTCAAGAAACCTTTTTGTTAATCACACTTGTAAAAAGTGGCTAAATGTGAGTTTCTGTAAACTTCCTGTCCACTCGAACCAGTTTGTCTATGCTCCTCTGACCTTTAAAGACTCTTATATATAAAGATCCCAGAAGATCAGCAGTTCCTAAAATACATAAATTAGCCTGTCTGGTCAGTAAGACCGCTTCTAATGTTTGATGTGAAACTAATCATAAAATTCCGTGCACTGCAGCGATTGAATAATTTGCACGATTGAACAGGAGTATGTGTGTTCCTTAAAAACTGGCTGGATATTACTTGAAAATCTTTCTTATTTTAGTTTTTTTGTGAGTAAGCCTTCAGGTTTGAGTTTTTTTTTTTTTTTTTTTTTTTTTGTCTTATTACAGTAACTTTTATAAAAGAAAAAAGAGTGAGAGACTGGTGAGGAAATAACTATTGAAACATAAATCATGTGTGAAAGGAAACTTGGACAACATTAAATGTAATTATAAACTGTATAACAAGTACTGTAGGACTCTTTTTCATTGACAAATGACAAAGAAATTCATTGACAAAAGTCCACAAATTTTATTGTGTAATAATAAAAGTTAAACTCTTTAGGACTTGCTGTTATTAGAAAATAACCATCTTCCAGGTACAGTAACAGTCACTAGCCTTCATGTCCTGATGCATCATTGGCTATTATCCTGTAACAGTACATTCTATACTGTTTTATTTGTGTTGATATCATATTCATCATTCCATAAAAAATGTATGTGTGTTGGGTCGGAGGGGGGGGTGTCTTCTGAAATGCTGACTAACATGTAACAGGAGTGCATACAGTCAGAATATTTATGTCTATATTACCCCAGAGGTGTGTGAATAAATACACCTCAGTGTATTTCTACCAGTGGTCTCTAATAGTAAAATATGCAGTACATCACATTCTCTAGATGATTTATCTTGCTAAATTATTTGCTGCTGTTTCCAAAACCATTGGGTCTGGGTCTCTTAACTGCTCTTAGTATGCGATGAGAACTTCAAGGAGTTAGGACACACTTCTTTTGCTTATGTTTTATGTCATTTATTACAGTGCTTCCCATAACAATTTCTATAAAATATAGCCATAAGCCTGTCACATTGTAAGAAGCAGCTTTATCAAACCTGAATGGTGTATGGGAGCTTACAATCATTTTAAGGATGAAATGACCTTCATCCCCAAACATGATTTCTCAGACTGCTCAGCCTTAGAATAACCTGTCAGTTCAAACCTAAACAAACGCATATTTAGAAGAAAGCGGCCCTTCACAGCACCATGTAGCACAGAGCGCAAACATCTTTTACATTGACTGTACAGCTTTAGTTACATGCTCTTGGTTCAAGATGCTGATATTTTTCAAGCTGATTACATTTAAACTGTGCATTTCCTGGTACTTCCTGATTATGTGCTGTAACTGATTCAGTATTAATTAATGAAACATGATTCATAGTTTGCAAGCCATTAATCTTAAATAGCTACTAAGGCATTTATGTAAGACAGATAACAATATATGAACACTATTTAATTCAATTCAATTCGTTTTAGGTTTGTTTGTATAGTTTTTTTTTTAACAATGGACATTGTTGCAAAACAGCTTTACAGAAAAAGAAATTTCAGATATAAATTTAAAACTGTAAAATCGAAGATACATTTATAGTGTTATCAGTTTAATTGTATGTCATAGCTAAATCCCAGGATGATTTGAGATTAAACCTTGAGAAGAACTGGCATCAAAAGGAAACCCATGCTCATTTATGTGATACCAGGTAGCATGAGTATAAATAAATCCCTTCTATAAATCGGTGATATTTTGTCGAAAGTGCAATTACAACAAATTTATTTTAGCTAACATGAATTCCACTTTGTTGAGGTTATTAACTGTTCACTGATGGAGACTTGGGCACATGGCAAATATAGTCCTAAAACTATAAGAGTGACTACACCTTCATGGTTTCAAAGTGGAACTGTTCTTAGTCGTCATACAGTACATACCCTTAAGCAGAGCATATGAGGCCATCCTCAGCAGCAGTGATTCAGCTTTGTGTGAGGAGAACCCCAACAAAAAGTTGGGCACCTGTATGGATCAGGCAGGAGGTCTAGAGACCAGAATGGGTCATATAATTAGTCGTGCTCACTGTGCAAGCAGGAAGTCCAGCAGAACTAGATATGACAGGATAACAAAAGCAAGAAGGAAATACAGACATTGAAGGCTCCCTGGAAAGTAAGACAACCAGTCACTTGGGAAACAGGGAGTTCACGGCATCCAATTCATCTAAACATTTTCGGGTTAGACTTAACCCTGAGACAGTGTCTGAGTCTGAAACATTAATTGGTAGGCTATTTCATATGTGATTTGTAAGCGAAAGATCCAACCCCTTGCTGTAGTCTTAATTACACAAGGTACAACCAAATATCCTGCACCTTCTGATTGAAGTAGATGTGGCAGATCATAGAATATGGTTCACTTGGGTGAATTACTATAGCTTCTGGTTCTAGTAAGGATTCTGGCTGTGCTAAAACATACTTCTGTGTCATCAGCATAACAGCTGAAGGTAACATGCTTACAAATAATATTACCAAGAGGACACATACTGTATATAGGGATAAAACATAAAAACAGAAATTTGTAGAACACCAAACTTTATTTAAGTGTATTTAGAGAAGCTGGCATTTACGTACATATATTGTCAAGCAACACAAATACAGAGACAGAAGTAAGTAGGTAATAGGTCATTTACACCAGCAGTAGGTCATTTACCACTTTAACCAGAATTGTCTCTGTGCTATGATTCATTTAATAAGTGATGGTATGACTCATATGTAGGTATGACCATAACTGCTGTGCTAGACAACAAAACATAGCATAACCTTATGTAATAAAAAATAGGTACCATAAAAAAACATGATATTGGAATACAATCATAGCCGGACCTTCCTATTTACTCACTACACATGTTGCATAGGCCCCCAGACATTGAATAGGCCCCATAAAATAAACAAGCCCTCATGTCAAAGCAAGTGTCAATGGACAAGTTTTGTGAAGCATAATTATCCTTAGTAACATGAAGAAGAAGAAAAAAAACTCCATGAGATTGCTCTGCAGAAACAGCAGTCTGGTAAAGCAGTGTTATTCCAGCTTAATGTGAGCAATAACATAGGTTACGTTACATTTAGGCATTTGGCAGACGCCCTTATCCAGAGCGACTTTCATTTTTCTGTCATTAAACATCTGAGCAGTTGAAGGTTAAGGGCCTTGCTCAACAGTGGCAACTTGGTGGGTGTGGGGTTTGAACCTGGGATCTTCCGAACTGTAGTCCAATACCTTAACCACTGAGCTACACTTGGCCCCGTTACAGTGCAATGCAGTTGCTAACCTAGCTAGGTGGTTGCTTCTTGGTCTGTCTTTGCCAGATAGCTTGTTGACAGACATTGTCCATGACAAAAGTTAGGGTGAAGCACAAGTATTTAAGAATTCAAGCCATTAATCTTAAATAGTTACTAAGGCATTTATGTAAGACAGATACTGTAACAATATACAGTGGTGTGAAAATCTATTTGCCCCCATCCTGATTTCTTATTCTTTTGCATGTTTGTCACACAAAATGTTTCTGATAATCAAACACATTTAACTATTAGTCAAAGATAACACAAGTA
>JAOTQY010000010.1:5946243-5958297 GCA_026413445.1 Dolichallabes microphthalmus
CTGGGATAGGCTCCAGGCCCCCCGTGACCCTGTATATAAGGATAAAGCGGTACAGAAAATGAATGAATGAATGAATGACCAGCTTCCTCTAAAATACACAATTAAGCACACTTCACAGTGTAAGCAAGATAGCTACTATGTCTTTTTCAAATGATCAGGTAATTATATACAGACATGTAGCTACACAGATTTAGAACAGATTTTGAAACATCCTGAGTCAAGGGTTTGATTTCAGTCTCAGGTCTGTGTGCGTGTGTGGAGTGTACACGTCCTCCCCGTGCTTGGTGGGTTTCTTCTGAGTACTCTGGTTTCCACCCACAGCACTCATGTTGCATTTCGAAATTGCTCGTATTAGTACAGTATGGTTGTGTGTGTGTGTGAGAGAGTGCTTTGCCCCGAGATGATCCTGGGATAGGCTCCATGTCTCCTGTGACCCTGTACAGGATAAGCATTATAGGGAATGATTAAGTAAGTGTCTAATAAATATAGATTCTCAATATATATTCGGTATGAAGGGGTTTGCCAACTGCAGCACATTTAGCCACAAGGTTTTTCAAAAACAGTTTTCAAATGACTGGGAAGTTATCGATATAAAATTATAGTATTTATATTAAAATGAATAATAAAGATCATATAACAGGTCAGGCTCCAGGCCCCCTGCGACCCTGTATATAAGGATAAAGCGGTACAGAAAATGAATGAATGAATATAACAGGTCACAATAGTTCAAGGCATTATTTTCCACTATCAATAATTCATTCATTCATTTTCTATACCGCTTTATCCTGTTCAGGGTCGCGAGCGGGGCCTGGAGCCTACCCCAGGAGACTTCGGGCACTAGGCAGGGTACACCCTGGACAGGGTGCCAATAATATTAAAATATTTAGTTAGTTAAAACTATTTGTATAATATGACAAACAAATGTATTCAAAATAAAAAGGAAATAAATCTCCACTAATATTTGACATCTGACAAGGATTTATTAAACATAATATTTTAAGGACACAACATGGCTGACTGCTTTGTGCAGGATGAGAAAACTGCTCCTCTCAGTGGTAAAAAGTGAGAAAACACCCCAACACTTGTAACCACTGTTAATACTCATTCCTCATGCTGAGTGGAAACAGTAAGACAATATTTTTCAAGTATCACTTGGGTTGTGTTTCCTGAAATCTGAATTGTGTGTATGAGAGCAAAGAGACTCTAAATTTGTTCCTTTTTTTCTGATCATAATCGCTTCACAATAAGAGCATTCTACAGTAAGCCTGATTTCATCTGAGACTTCCCCACAGATTGCAAATTACACAATCATCTTTGGTTTACAAAGCAACAAGGTTTGCTTCATGAAGGCATCAAAACACTGATGAACATACTTGTCCTTATAATTTAAAAATCATCATCACCACCATCATCCTTCTTAAATTTTACAATAAGTGAAGATCAGCCCAGATTCTATCCATAGCCAGAGGTTCCAGCTGTTCCTCCAATGGTTTCTGGGTCTATCCCAAGGTTTCCACCATCTTCTCAAACAAAGGCAAGTCTAATTGGTTGAGTCCTATGTCATGTTCTGGTTGAGCAGCCAAATAGCCAAACCTTGGCTGTAAACTAAATTCAGCACTATGAAGTGGTACAGTTACTATAACAATGTTGGTGCTGATCCAATCTGTCCGACAAGCTTAACAAATTCTCCCCATCAGCCATGGATTAGAAGAACACCACCAGGGCATGGTCTCTATCCTCACCTAATGACTGCATCACATTCTTTTCTGGGAGAGAACAACGGGCAAAAACTTGGAGGTGATGAATTTTGTCTCAAATTCATGCAAATTATATTAAGATTACAGTGTACTGAAGAAGAAGAAAAACACACTTATTAGAATTGAGTCAAAATCGTATAAAATTCAGAGTCCATGTGGATTTTGTGGATGAGGTACAAATACACTATGGTTGAGACACCAGTACAATAATGCTTGTCATATACTGAGCAACTGTCATAAAACTCAAAGGCACCATGATTCCTTAAGTCCCGCTTTGTTCTTTGTGTAAATAGTTAACTTGTAAATCAGCCACCATACAAACAAAAAGGTGACAACTGAGGTCATTTACACGGTCATTTGTGTTTTACCTGTTCATTCTTTTGTGTTCATTTTTTTTCTTTCAGTAAGTGCCATGTTGTGATGATCTGTCAGATGTTTGAAGTAGTTAATGTTTATCTATTCCATGCTATAATTAAAATACTTAAAAACATAATGATACAAAAAAATAATACTTTATTTAGTGTTCATTTTAAAGAAATTTTTTTTACAAAATAAAAATGTAAAATATAGTGATATCCATTAATATTAGTGCTTTACAGGTGTTGTACACTTGACAGTAGGCTGAACATCTGGACAGATGTCCTTAAACCAAACAGTTATCAGTTGTTGAATCTTCCTGTCCAAGCAGAACACGTACACTGCCATGTTAATAACTGTACGACATATAGGACCAAAATCTGTTCCTAAGCCGGATGGAACGAGACACACAGAATATGAAACACCAAAAAAGCCAGCCAAGAACTGACATCCAGTGGACGAGTGCATGCCAATGTAAAAAAAAAAGCCATGTTTTTACTCGACTGGATTGCTGATGTTTTCGAAGTGTGGTGTAACTGAGCTTAACTGAAGAAATTACACTAAATTTTTGTCTGGAGACCTTGATATTCTAAAGAATTACAAAATCCCTGTATTGTTCTTCTCTATTTTTTATTCCTGTAACAATTTCAGTGTCTGTCTGAAGAATCAAAAACACCAGATCCAGAGCTCTCCTCCAAACCTCAAACTTTACAGTCAGATTATCATACACTCTCGTTTCGACTCTTTCTCTTTCCAGCATCTCCTCTTCCTCCTCTTTAAGTTCTCCCATTCTCTGTATTATTTCCATGTAGTCCTCCATTTTCAGAAAACTTTCCGGCATCCCATGATTCCAAAGCACTCTGTCCTCACACTGCTTAATATGCTGAGCAATACATGTCCATGCCTGTGTTTTGCACTTGACATGGCCAGTGTTCACCATCAGCGTGGACACATAATCCATCCAGGCTTCAGCCATGTGCCGCAGGATTACCTGCTCATACGGTGCTGCTGCTCCGGCTGCATCAAGCTCATCTCCTTTCTCCTCAGGTTGGGATAAATTCCCGCGATTCTGGAGCTGGCGGATACAGATTAGCTCTACACTTCCGGCTCCAGGCAGTAGCTTTCCGTCTTTAAGTGCATGATGCACGCGATAGACACAACTCCAAAACTCATCCTCCATGCTCTGGAGCTTAGCATGAACGGAGCTTGCGATGAGCGCCGTGACCAGACTTGTGCCATCAGTCACAACACTCACCACAGTCCATTCTGTTCCCTCAGTGCGATACTCTCTGAGTGGGTTCACGCCGACTCCGGAACCAACGCATCGTTCATTGAGCTGTGAGATGTACGAGACTGGAAGAGCACCTGTAGCTGAAGCAAAGGCATTCAAAATGGACACTGGTACATGCTCGATAATGAGGATGCAACGGTGGAGGCAGTGATCTTTCAGCTGCTCAGTGACACTACCACTCACTAAAACAATGTCTACCTTGAGGTTTGGAAGTATTCTCAGTGCCTCATCCATCCATTTCTCCTCGCGGCTGATTCCTCTGAAATCAGAGCAATCACTCAGATATGTGGCATTTTTAGGTCTGTTGAAACCTACATGACGGTGTTTCTCACTCAGGTCACCATGAATGAGGCCAACCTTTAATGTCTGTCCTTCTAATCGTTTGACTAGCAATGCCTGTTCTGCAGACATCACCACAACATACCCATGGAGTACACTCGAGTGCTCCTCGGATAATCCTGGCAACAAGCATGTAGCCAATTTATCAATGTCTAGCGCTTTGCAGCTCTGATTTGGACCGCTGTACCTACACTGAATCCTACTAGCTTCGATCACTAAACTCATAGTCGTCTCACATCCGTGAGAAACGGCTTCAGCCAAAGGAGCGATTTCAAAACTTGTGTGTATCCTCCAATCGTCTGTGATATGATTACGATTAAAGTGCCTACTGTGTTTCAGTTTTAAATTGTGCTTTAAAGAACGTTGGTCTTTCAGAACGGAAAGCTTAGCCACACTGCCTATAGTTTTAGCACAGTTCTGAGCCAACTGCCTCACTCCTACACAACCTTCCAAACTTAAGCCAGCCTGAGAATTCATGTAGTCGCCGCTTTTTCCCCTCAGTTGCTGTTTCAGTACATCAGCCTTACAAACAACTGACTCCACATCCACAGCACTCAGCATACAGGCCTCCAGACACATTTCCAACCCCTTTGACATGCCGGCCACTATGTGGCAAATAGAAATGCCTTGGTGGAGACATTCCAGTGCCACCCTACTCCAGACGCCGGCCAGAAAGATCAACGAGGCCGTGCCAGAACGCAGTGTCCGCCAATGAGAAGAGGTGGTCTCACGCAGAAGCTGAGCCACAGAACCACTGAGCTCCAACTGCTCCAGCAGACGATAACAGGAGCAGACCAGCACCGCCTCATCACTTGCTTTGTCTTGGATCATTTTGTATCGCTTACTGGGGCCCAAAAATGTATGAGTTGCAGCTGCCATGGCCACCAGTTCCTGGAGACCAATATGGCGGCTCTGGTTTGTTGCTACACTTCCCAGCAGTGACATCAGTAGGGTGGAGAGATGCAGTTCTACTATCTGTAATAATAACAGAGAGGGAGGAGATTAAGGATTATAATAAAGAGCCTGCTTACAATTGGAAGTTGAAGATCAAATACAAAATTTTCTTTGCTGTAATTTCAACATTATTCCATGTGATTGGAGCTTAACACTTTTGAATGTCAGTCTTTTGTGGCCAGTGTGATGTTTTTTATGCTGTGGTGTGCTGGGGCAATGGTTTGAGTGTGGGAAATGCTAATAGGCTTAATAGGATGCTCAGTAAAAGGAAAGCAGGCTTTATCATAGGAACCAGACTGGAGTTATTACTCAACAGAGCAGAGACGGTGGTCAAACAAAGAACACGTAAAAAAAAGTATATAAACCATATTGAACAATGACCCTCATCTACTCTGTAATGGAGACATGTTCGCTGCTTTAAGAAGCGTTCTGGAAGGTCATTTATACCTTCAGCCATAAGGCTCTTTAATGAGTCCCTGCAGAGGTGGGGTACTGTCGACATCCTCGTTGCTCATAAGGAAAGAATTGCCGCTGTTAACACAAAAGGAAGATCAAAAAAAAAAGGAGAAAAAAAAAAGCAGAGCCATGGTAAACTGCCACAAAGTTTGTTTTATGAATCGAATGTTGGCTCCCGGATGTGACTCTCAGGACTCCCTTATCTTATCTTATATCTTAAAAGTATATTTTAAGGTGTGTGTTTGTATTTTATATATGGCATTCTGTATCAATGCAAAAACTCACTCACTCATCGCTTTATCCTGTATACAGGGACTGGGAGCCTATCCTAAGAGACTTCACACAAGGCGTGGCACACCCTGGATGGAATGCCAATCCATGGCAGGAAACACACACACACACACACTCACATGAGCCCAGGGGGAACATGCAAACGCCACATACGGACCGGAGTCGGGACTCGAACCTGAAACATGGAGTGATGAGCACTGAGCCACCTTGCCACCCCAGTGCAGAAACTGACATTTAAAACATGTTTTAATCCACTATATTAAACATAGTAAAATAACAAACTGAATGGTACAGCTGTCCACATTTAAGCTCTTCCTCCATCCAAACTCCAGTTTAACTCCCTGATCAAAGCTCAAGAATTAGAACATGAACATAACAAGATAAGTTGTCCATTGCTAAGCCCAAGCACAATAACTTTCAACTTGGCTTACAAACAACCACCTTACAGTATCTAGACATACAAGTACGTGAGTCGTGATTTTTTTATCCTTTACGTTGTGTGTAGCTGAATTCAATCAATTAAATATTACTAAATTACAGTACAAATCTTAGACATTTCTCTGCGTAATGTCTCGCCTGCGCTATAAAGCGTCGATCGAGCTAAAAACACAAACCTTCGGAATCTCCTCCTCGTCCCCATACTGCTGCTCCGTTCAGGGTTTACGCATGCGCGTTGCCTCAAGAGCGCCAAGTCGACGCCAGTTGCTAAGATACTAAGGCTAAACTAACGTTGAACTGTCAATCACAAACTACTTGCCCCGCCTACTTGTTTAAGATTGGTCAGACGCACTGTACCCAAAGCGGGGGTGAATTTCTATCAGGCATTTTCGCTGTCACTCCACGGATAGCCACACCCCTTAAAAAGTTATTCAACATCCTTGTTTACCTAAGCAACGTTATCTAACCTTGCTTGACGGTTTGATTTTGTTTCTGCGAAACGCATAGAAATTTAGACACGCCGAGTCGGAGATGGTAAGAAGTTATTATAGTGTGTGTGTTAAAATAATATAACACACACTATAAAATAAGCGCGTTTTGGAGAAATGTTGTTAGCTGGTTAGCTTGAAGCTAACGTTCGGCTGTTATAACTTTTTAACTTAGCAACAGGAATAGTATTGTCTAGTCCCTAGTCTATTCCCTTAGACATTTAGGGAGCTAAGGGAGGTGTGTGGTTAGTAAACTAGATGTTGTGTAGGTGTTTAGTTTTAGTCCATGGTTAGCTACGACGCTACATTTCCTTATTTTTGTTAATATGGAGCAAAGCATTAGCATTACAATCCCTATCAGTTCAAAGAATCCCAGACATAGCTTGTTTTTTTAATGGTAAAAAAAAAGTCCTTGAAATTACTTTATTGTAATTTTTTATCAAGTGTCTTGTTTTGTACTCATTATTCAGTAAAAACAATGTCTATGCTACAGTAGCAGTCTATGTTAAAAAAAAAAGCACAGAACACAATACGGATGTTTAAACCTGATCTCTCAGTATTTAACGACATGATGACATTTTATCCATTAATCATTTGGTTTCCCTGTTTTTAGGCATCTGGCTTCAGAAAACCAAGTGCAACTGCAATTCAGCGGAAGAAAGCAGCTCCCAGACAGGACCTGACGGAGGAACAGAAGCAGGAGATCCGAGAGGCGTTCGATCTGTTCGATACTGACGGTTCTGGCACTATTGACGTTAAAGAGCTTAAAGTAAGACTGAAGGCATCATATTCACCTGAGACTAAAACATTACACTGAAGCTAATGGCATTCAAAATCAGATTTTCACAACTAAAAACACATTTCTTATTTGTTCATATTTCATAAGTCAGTTAGGGATCTACTTTGTTCCTGTCAGTTTCAAAAGGTAAGAGACAGATACACCAATCAGGTATAACATCAACTCCAGTGCCAGATGGGCTGAACAGCATTGACCAACTATAAACCAGCAAATGGTGCCAGGATCATGGGCACCCAAGGCTCATCCATGAACACAGAGACCAAAGGCCAGCTCGTCCACTCAAATTCCACAGAAATGCAGCTCAAATGTTAGTGCTGGCCATGGTAAATAGACACTAGAACATCCAGTGCAACACAACCCCTGATGCATGGGATGCAAAAAGGCCAAGGCAGCCGATTTGGCCCCTGAACTCCCCAGATCCCAATCTGATCGAGCACCCACGGGATGTGCTGGAGAAACAAGTCAAAGCACTCAAAGTGTCCTCTGCCAACATCCTGGTGTTGACGACACTATAACATCCCCAGAGACCATGTGACCATGATGGCCACTCCAATACTCCTTTTCCACTCTCTTTTTTTTGTTGTTGTTTTCTTGAAGTCATTTTGGTACAAAATTGGAGGCAAAAGACCATTAAAAAACATTAATCTGGCCTGTTTTATGCTAATCTTGGAGGAGGAGATTCTTCTGTGTACAGCATCCAAAGTGATAATGGACTAAGTTAGTGATGGATGCATATTTTTTGTAGCTGATGTCTCCAGATACCTTACCAGTGCTTCGGTCATCATTTTGGGGTGCATTTGAGCCTTTCAGACCAAAGTTTATTTATCCCTGTGAGTTTTCAGAGAAGAACTGGACTTAGTAAAGTATGTGATGAGTTGCTTGGACTTTAACATGGTGTCATGGGCAAAAATGCACTGTCTCTAAAGGTAGACCCAAGGGGCAGAGGGGTAATGTTGCCACCACACATCTCAAGGATTTGATTCAAATTCAATCCTGAGTTTGGGCTACTGTGTGCGTGTGTGAAGTACTATTTATTTTCACCATGTTAACAACATGCCAGTAGTTCTATTGGCTTAAGTAAAAATTTCCTACTTGTTAGGGAATGTCTTTGTACAGGGTATGCACCTGGGATAGTCATAAAATTATATAACTCATCTCTGTAACATTTTCACTTCGGAATAGGGATTGTCAGTAGTTATTGTTCAATAATACTTTGACACTACTGTTCCCACAACTCAAGATAAGGTCCAAGTGCAATATCTGATTACCAATACATTTCTGCAATATTTCTTTTCATTTACACTACATTTCAAGTGCAATGTCGGTATATTAATTATTTTTAGTGCAATATGTAACTTACTGTGTGCTATATTTAATTCTATTTTTACTTCTATTTATTGTTATTTTTCTTTACATTTTTATTTCTTTAATTTTATTTTTTTCCTTGTCTAATCAATTTTTTCCTTTCTTCCCGATAAATTATTCAAAGCAACTGTATAACCAAGACAAAGCAATTTCCCCCTGGAATTAATAAAGTTCTTTGAATCTTGAATAGCCTCATAATAATCTTCACAGTTCATAAAAAATAATCTTTATGTTGATCTATTGCACTATCTATACGTTAATTTATTTAGCTAATGAGTGGTATTTGCATGCCTACTGGTTCATTAGGTATACCTACCTTGTAGCTACACTTTGTATATGAAGCTCATACAGTACATGATGTTTATAGCTCATAATTAAGTGACCACTAAGTGTTTTAAAACATCAGTGGTTTTAACTGGTATACCACAGTCACACATGTCTCTGCTGTGACATTGTTAAAGCTGCATGGAGATCCATTACTCATAAAAAATCTGCTCAGCAGTGGACTGTTATTGTACATTGTAGATGACCTGCTAATGTAAACGTTTTATATTTAAAACCTTTCGATCTGACGACACATGCTTTAGAATGTAATTCCAAGATGAACAGTTTATAAATGTATTCAGCTTTTATTCTGCATAGGCTAAAATCCTGCACATATTTCACACGGTGATTAGTTACATTATACAGTATTTATATCTAGTCACAAATTTCACTGATTGCACTTAGTGACTTGTGTTTCTTCACTTTATTCAGGTTGCTATGCGTGCTCTGGGTTTTGAGCCAAAGAAGGAGGAGATCAAGAAAATGATTGCTGATGTCGA
Source organism: Dolichallabes microphthalmus (assembly GCA_026413445.1). Lineage (NCBI taxonomy): Eukaryota > Metazoa > Chordata > Actinopteri > Siluriformes > Clariidae > Dolichallabes > Dolichallabes microphthalmus. Next base: position 5,955,603 of record JAOTQY010000010.1, read on the forward strand.
TAAAGAAGGCTCTGGCACCATTGACTTTAATGATTTTCTGTCAATGATGACCCAAAAGATGGTAAAAAAAAAAAGAACATGTATGAAAAAACACCCATGTGTAATAATGATTTCCCAGGGGCTTTTATACCTGCTTTATTCAATCTCTGTATACTCCTTTTAAGTCATACCATGCAGAACTACGTTTCTTACCATAATTATGGAGGTTATGCTGAATTTGTTCTAGGTGTCTCACCAAATGATTGCTTAACATTAAACTCACTAGGTGCATTAACATGGACCTTAATATTCCACTAATAATGGGAGTAATAGCCCAGTCAAATCAGAACTGTCTAGGCCAATCCGAAGGAATTTTCAAGGATCAATGTAAACAATTAAGTTGGAACCTGGAACCTGGAACCTCTAATCAGTATGATTTCAGTCTGAACTCTGTCAGTGTATGAAGCAGATAAACTGTTGGATGAGACAGAAGTTCTTTCAGTTAAACAAGGACAAAGCAGACTTTATTGCCAAAATCACGAATGACTCAGGTGGATGGTCATGTCTTAGTAGGTTTGCAGTTGTGCCACACTCCATTTTCTGATGATGGATTGAATAGTGTGTCTGTGGGATGTTCAAAGCTTGGGATATATTTTTTTTTTACAACTTAACCTAACTTAAACTCCTCTACAACTTTATCCCTGAACTGTCTGGGGTATTCCTTGGGCTTCAACAAACTTCTGAGGGCTTTACAGAACAGCTGTATTTACACTGTACTGAACTCATATTACACACAGGTGGACTTTATTTATTAATTGTTCATTTACCCACAAGAGCATTAGTGAGGCATGGAGGGGGCTTGGGGGAGCAGTCAGCATTCCAGTTCATCCCAAAAGTGTTCAGTGGGTTTGAAGTAGGTGCTCTGTGCAGGACTTACACTCAACTTGATGAATCTCACTTTGTGCATATCGGGGTTGTCATGCTGGTTCCAGTGAAGGAAAATTATAATGTAATAGAACGGCATACAAAAGTAGGCTACCAACTGACCAAGATATTATGGTCAGATGTACACATACTTTTGGTCATATGGTGGGTTTAAATAAACTTGCCTTGTCTTGTTTCCTAAGGGGAACTGCTGTCACAAGGTTCACTTGATCATTGAGTGATCAGAGCCGCATGAAATCCAAGGGAATATTCTGACTCTGCTTTGTGGGTGTGAAGGATGTTAAGCAACTAAAGCTGTTCAGTCAGATTGATTATGTAGAGAAAGGTAGTTAAAAGCATCATCAAAATTGTTCAGCTGCCTCCTTCTGTCACACGTTTCACTGTATAAAACAGACTGGTAGCTCCCTTCTGAAAGGGGAGACTATAACATGAAATTGTCGGTGACAAACCTGAGAAAAATAGATACGGAATGAAAAAAGAGAAAGACGAGCAATAGAAAAAAATGCTTGTCAAATAATGTTAAAACTTAAATAGTAGAATCTAAACATCAGAAGATGTGGGAAAATAATGAACTTTGGAGTGGTACCAGTAATTCCAACCACAAAACTTTGTTTGGCTGCATCGTTCCACCCCAGCATCGATTAAACAACTGCGTCAGTTGTTTTTATTTCTTACCTGTTTTGCATATTTAAAAAAAAATGACTCTTGGAAGTACATAAGATACTATTTGGAATTCTGTACATACATTTTGTGATTAATTTTATGATCTTCCAATACAGAGTGAGAAAGATTCAAAAGAAGAAATCCTAAAAGCATTCAGATTGTTTGATGATGATGGGACAGGCAAAATATCATTCAAAAACCTCAAACGAGTTGCAAAGGAGCTTGGTGAAAACCTGACAGACGAAGAATTACAGGTAAGTATGACCACATGATGACATAATTTCTAACACTGTTACATGTAACATTGGTTTCCATACCTGGGCATAAAAACAACCTAGCATGCATTAGGGCAGACCATGAAATAGGAACATGACCACATGTTTCTATTTCATGGTATTCCCTACTGAATGCTGACTCAGTGCTGTCTAGACTGAGTCTTCGTGCTGTATTTTGATCACACAAAGATATTTATCATGAGGAACAACAGCTTAGGTCATCAGGGAAATGTCTTGTCTGAATATCTATGGTTTTGTTCAGTATTGTTACCCTGTGATCTCTCTGGCAGGAAATGATAGACGAGGCAGACAGAGACGGTGATGGAGAAATCAATGAACAGGAGTTTTTACGGATAATGAAGAAGACTAACCTGTATTAATGTGTTGTCTTTTTCTCTTGATTTTTCTACTCCATGTTCTTCTTGTTATTTGTATTCAGTGTCGTTTTCAGGTCATTTGTATCAAAATGGTAATCTGAAACTTGACTCTCATTTTTCAGCATTTTTTGGAATTTGTTATGCTTAATTTTGTATAATAATGAATAAATAGTTTTGACTAACTTGTTTGTTTTTCTATAGTATGAGTTGAGTGTATAATACTCAACTATTCCACTACTACTACAGGCAAGTGTACAGAAGTACCTTGTTAATACTTCTAACTTGTATCTTAAAGGAACTTTAGGACTCTAAAAGCTCTAGAATTGTCAACACTTCACAGATGTAGCTGAGGTGATGTAGTAAGTAAAAGCTAACATTATCCCATTATTCATTCATTCATTCATTCATTTTCTGTACCGCTTTATCCTTATATACAGGGTCGCGGGGGCCTGGAGC
>JAOTQY010000010.1:5968493-5981354 GCA_026413445.1 Dolichallabes microphthalmus
ATATATACCTTTCTTGTTTTGGGGAACATTTCATCATGAATACGCTATTTTTATCTCACACGTAAAAAAGAGCATAGAACGGACTTCCTGTTGTTTTCTTGAATCAACACAATGTGTGTGTGGGAAGACAACAAAAAAGCACCTTTTTACGTTGACATCCACACAATCGCACCTATATCTCCTATATGTGTGTTTGCTAACACACATAGACCTACTGCTGATTCAGAATGAGAAGAGGAACTGAGAGCACTTCGTAGTTTCCTGCCAAGTGTGCAGAAAGTCTAGGTCATGTTCACACACACACATATACGCAAGTGCACACAGCAAGTACACGCACAGAGAAAAAAAAACTCTCGCATCCGTACATCCCCCACGCAAACGATTCTCTCTCTCTCGATGACAGTCGTAACGGAGCCAATGGAAAAGAAAAAGTCATTAGTCACTGTTTGTCCCTGTGTTTTTCCAACATCAGCTAAGACGTGGTTTTCCTGGGTCCCGAAGTATCCTATATAAAGGTATGTGTACACCTGTAGCCAGTATGAACGCAATCTTTTAAACGCACATATAGCCTATTAGAGCTTGCATCAGTGTAAGTCAATAGTATAGATAAACATGAAGACGACTTTCTCTTGTGCTCTTTCTCTTGTTCTTCTCGTAGCAGCCTGCTGGGCTCAGACGACGCCTCCTAAGGATATGAAAACTGACAAACTTCTCCAACAAGCCATCCGCCTCCTCAAAGGACTTATTGAAAATTTAAAGGTTAGTTGCTTATTTAACATTTTGCTCAATCCAACAGTTTGCTCAACTGACATAATGCTTTATTTAACTGACTTGATTTTAATCCGTATTGCAGGACAACAACACATTTCTTCACTCACCAACAAATGATATTAAGGTAAGACAGGTGACTTTTGGATTGTTTCTCAGCTAACATTAAATTTGTAATATCTGGGTGCAAAGAGAAGAAATTTCTCAGCAACCTTCCATTTTTCAGCTTAACTTAAAAAAAAAATAGGATTGACATAATAGTATATATTTACACTCTTTGCGAGGGAGGGAAAAGATTTGAAGCAACTTTTATTTGTATGATGCATTACATGTTTTCTGTACAATTACAAATTCGCTGCAGTAAATCAGAAACCTAATGTGCCTAATTTATGACACAACTATGACTAGACTCTGAAAGAGATAAGATGCATTTTTGACTTGACTTGTTTAAGATGTTTTTAGGTGAGTTTGGTTTCTCTCTCTCACTTGTGACTAAGAGTCAAACAGAAAGCGACTCATGCGAGAGTTTGGAGAAAGTGTGCCTAATTTAGGAGAAATCTGATGAGTAATGAAACAGCAGCACATCTGTAGGCTGCCCAAATGGCCGAGCAGTTTCACTTTATGCATTTCGCCGTCTAGTTCTCTAATGGCCATGCATTGTGGTGCAAAAGTCTTTGAGTGTAGGTTTGCTCAGGATGCGATCAATGGGGAGCGATAAACTATCAAGTCAAGATAGGAAAAAATCCAACAAATGCATGAATCTACAGTGAAACCTGTTTTTTTTTCTGAATTCTCTTAATTCTCATTGCAACCTCTAAATTACATGCTTTTGTACGGAAATTATGATGTTTCCCTGACAGTTCTGTGAAGTGAGTTTTAGAGTTAGGAGGGGGAATTCAGAAAAAAAATGCATTACTGTTCCCGTAGTGCTGATAGACTTTTTCCAGTGTGTCCTGAAACAAAAGTCAATAGATTTACACTCATTAGCCTATCACATTCAAGATCTTAAAGAATTGCTTAAAATCAAGTGTAAAAGTAAATGCACTGCTCTTTAAGAGATATTGGATTTCAAGAGAATTAGACATTTAAATAAGGATTAGTCAGTTTGTTAATGAAATGGTTTGTTTGCTTGTTTAGGAGTGCTGCTCCCAGTCTGCTTTCGAGTGCTTCAAAAAGGAGCTTAAATCCACCACCTCTCTGAATTATCCAAGAATCCTGAAACTGAAACTGGAGAGAACTCTGGCCAAAACCACCATTGTGAGTAGAATTTCACATAAATCATTGTTTACTTGTGTAAACAAATAATGTATAGTGTAACAAGAAAATCAGCGCTAACATGTTTGCTTGTGTTGTTCTTGTTGTAGATGAATAGCATGAACACCTGCAGTGGGGAAGAAATAAAGGTAAGATTTCTAAACATTTCAACGTAAACAATGTGTGGGTTTTAGTCTTTGTCCAACGTTGCTGAATGCTGAACGTTAACTGATCGCCGTTCCTTTTCTCTGCCTTTTCAGAAAGCCGAGTGCATGTCCTGCGACTCGTACCCGATGGTCAGCAGCAAAGAGTTTCTGGAGAACCTGAGGTCCCGTCTGCAAAAGGTTAGTTCTCAAAAGAAAATACCTTAATAATACATTTTTGTTCGTATCTAGTACTGTCAGGCCATTGTTGTTTAAAAAAAGTTTAGTCTAATTAACAGGAAATGTCAAGTTCCCATTCTAAAACAGAAGCATTAAAGCATAAAGTTCACTCCGGGTGAATAACATTTTAAATCTGTTTTGCAGACATACAGTCGCCTTTCTTAAATTACAAGCATGATGATGACGATGTGAATGTGTGGACGACACTACCTCATGAAACCCTGGAGCAAATTACTCTGGAACAACACATCTATTTATTGCCTATTTATTTATTCATTTTTTTTCTTACAATTACAATAGACTGAGAAATGCCTTAATATTTGTAGTATTTCAGACATGTTGGCAGGATGTTTATCAGTTTTCCTAATGCTAATTTTTATTTATACTGTGCTCACTTTGCAAAGGAATTTATTATAATATACATTTAAACTGCATTATGTAGTATTAACAGTTATAAACTAGTACTAGAAAAAAGACTTAAGACCTGCTGCTATAGGATATATAATGTATGGGCAAAAGAATTACAATTTTGCACTTGCATTTTCATGTCTTTTCCAAAACAGCAAAAACAAACAAAAGTCTAGTTTACACTGTCAACTGAAGTATCTTCAAGAATGAAAGAAAGAATGTCTCATAATGAGACTTTATGTGTTACATAATTACCCAATTGTACTTTTTTGTATTTATTTTGCAAATAAAATTATTTTGCTGAAATATTAACTGTGGATTTTGGTGATTTCTTTCACAGTAACTCTATTGAAAGTTATAAGTAAAATATTTGTACATTCTTATGAAAAACACCACTACGGTCTCCACAACAAATTCTCATTAGGAATGCAGCCATTTTTAATCACTGGTGGCTTGGTGGAGACTTACTGGCAAGCTTTGCACAGAAAACACGTCTGTACTGGACTAAGGTGGACCTTTTGTCACAGTGATGATGAGAAGAAATGATAATGGATGGTGGAAACTATGATGTACTGGATGTTTCCATGACAGGTGCTCATTTGATTACGTGTAGACGCTCCTCGTCAGAGTATTAACAAAACACTGGTAGATGGAAACACAGAACATTCACACTTTCTGTGACGGTTTTCTCAAATTCACATAGCATTTGGTAAACATTTGTGGGGTAGCCTGGGAAAACCCTTCCCATGGTAAAATTGTTACATTTTCTGTTATGTATAGTTCTGAAAAAACGATATATCAGTTCCACTAAGGGTCACAGACACGTTGACTGGCTAGACACAACCACTACTGACTGATTTTAGCTGCATTTGAGAAATCGTAAGTTAACATCTGGGGGGAAATACTGATTTGATCATTTGCATTATTCACACCTGCTTTTGTCTTGTTACCTCAAATCACAAGCTTCATCACTGTGTCTTTACTCAACTGATCTCCGCTTGCTAATTATGGATTATTCATTCAGTCAGTTCTGTTGGTCGTCTTTTTTATGTAACTTGAAAACATTTGCACATCACTTAAGTAAAAGATTTAAGTTTTCTTGAAGTAGCAATGTCAAAGTATTTTACTTTCAGAAAAAAAAAACTGATATTACCATAAAACCTGAATTTTGTAAACTTATAACTTATGGCCATAATTTGGTAAATTTCTCTGACATTCAGATGTCTATGAACATCACATAATTGGAAGGAAATACACTCGCTAAAGTCAAACACTCTAATGTTTAGTTTGACCAATTTGTATCTTTAATTACAAAGTGCAATATGGTGGTCAACTCATGTTTGAAAAAGTAATCCTTATGCTTGCAGAACCATTCTCTCACATGTCATCAGGAAAGGATAAATTCATAGATTAAACAACCAAAACAACCCCAGATCATACCACTGCTCTAGGGGCTTGGACAGTGGGCACTGTGCTTGATCGCTTCTTGCACATCCTTTCTTAACCTGATTTATCCATTGCTCTGGAATAAGATCAATCTGAACCCATCAGACCATCAGATTTCTACCGTTGATTTCTTTTATTCTGCAACCTCACCAAGCGTGTAAGTGATCTTTGACCACTGTCATTCAGATTTTGATTCAGATTTTATTCCAACCACATTTCTTCTGTGAAGGTGATGGTTTAGATCTATCCTTCCAGGAATTGGAAAGATAAGGAATCGGACAGTTCTTGACCCAATTTGAATACTTTACATTCACTTTTTAATGCAGGCCCCTCTGCAATAGTGACATTTTTTATTCAGGTCTAGACTGAGCAATGTTATATGGAAATAAATTTAAGTCAGTTGATGATCTTAAGGTACTTAATTATCACACCACGTAACGTACAATGTTATCACACCAGCATATTTTTTTTTCCCTGATGGCATGGGAATATTCTCAGATTGTGAGAGAGTGATTCTAGGCGCATGAAGAATCATTTTCACACTTTAACTAGACGCTACATTATGTATCATAATCAAAACTAACAGTCTTAGGGTTAACCCCCGGAGAGCGTGCACCCATGAATCTATGTTTTGTGTTGGGACTTTTAAAATTACTTTTGCTTCACAGCGTAGAACGCGGCAGACGAGCAGAATTTGCAGGCAGCCACCTTGTGATCCGGCGTTCAGCCTTGAGTAATGTGGAGCACGCAGGTGTAAGATCCTACAGGGTGCAGCAAGGGAAGGGGACAACGCTTAACTAAGCTGCCTCGGCTTGAGAGGGAGGTTGATGTGAAGCACCAAGTCTCCATCCCAGTTAAGTCACAATTTTCTTACCTTAGAAATGTTGATATGCTTCTCAGTCCTTTCATGTTTTCTGATAGCTCTGACAGCTATATTAGCCCTGTTCTTTGTCTGGAAAGCTCCACTCTGTGTCTTAATAACTATATTAGCTCTGTCCTGTGTCATGAGAGTTCTGATTTGTTTCGAGATATCTGTGATAGCTCTAAGAACCTCAATCTGATTTCTAAGAACCCTGCTCTGGTATAGAGAAATATGTTCAGATTTCTGGGAACCTTGCTAGCAAAGAGACATTTCCTGATAGTTGCTTTGTGTCAATCATGTTGGTATAAAGATGTTTCAGAATTGTGATGGCTAGTTTCTTGTCAATCCTTTAGTCAGTGAGAGGCCGTCTATCAATCCTCTCCTGAGCCTCCTGAACCATGCCCTGCTATGCCTGCCCTCCCTCAGACAGATACTGCACTTTTTCCACCCCTGTGGAATTTACCTGATATCACTCAAATGAGGATGGAATCCCTGTTGTGTGTGATTCCTCGCAAGGTTTCTTCTTATTGACATCTCAGTTTCACTTCCTATTGCCATTCTCAGGCTCAGGCCGCTCTACATTCATGAAACTATGTTTTGTGTGTGGAATTTTTCTTCACTATTGGTTGCTTCACATTCACAGATGTAGGAATTTGGGCTTATTAATTAGCATCCCTATTTAATCTGTAGTTTAGTCTTGTATATTGTCTAGCATTTAATCTGTTGTGTTCTTAGTGGTAAATCTCAAGTTAAAAGTTCAGGGGTGCCTCCGAGTGGCGCAGTGGTAAACTAAATTGGCCGAGCTCTGTCAGCGGGGTGGGATGAGAGGTACTTAGTGCTCCCACATTAATCATGGCTCTACGCCATTCAGGGCGTCTGTGAGCTCGTGCACGCGGAGGAAGCAGATAGCGCTGTCCTCCGAGCGTGTTACGACGCCCCAGCGGTGAGTGAGCGAGCAGTTCGAAAAAAAGAGGTCGGCTGATGTCACGCTGGTGTCAAGTGTACTCCGAACCACGTGACAACCCTAATGTGGGAGCCCCCCATAGTGACGGGAAGGAATTGGACACGACTAAATTGGGGAGAAAATCGGAAAAGAAAAAAAAAAGTTCGGGGGTAGCTCAGTGCTAAAGTTCATGACTTCATCACTGAGGCATTGGACTGTGGTTTGGAAGGTACCAAGTTCAACTAAATGCTATATAAATAAAATTTTATTAAATTGAATTAAATTCAATCTTTTTTACATAGCACTTTTAATAATTTGAGGAGATTATGCGTACTCTATTCCTGATTCAAGGATCATATGCTCATCCTGCTACCTAAATTCATGGACATGTTCACGCCAAGGCGCATGGTGGTGTAGGACTGTCGCCTTCCACCTCCAGGGTCCGGGTTCGATTCCCATCTCTGTGTGCATGGAGTTTGCATGTTCTCCCCGTGCTTTGTTGTGGGTTTCTTCCAGGTATACCGGTTTCCTACCACAGTCCAAAGACCAGCAGATTAGGCTGATTGGTATTCCCAAATTGTCTGTAGTGTGTGAGTGAGTGTATCTGTGTGTATCCTGCGATGGATTGCCTCGTGCCCTAAGACTCCTGGGATAAGCTCCAGGTCCCCGCAACCCTGAATACAGGATAAAGCGGTATAGAAGACGAGTGAGTAAGTGAGCGTTCACGCCAGTTCTTTGATTTTGGGGGGATGACTTGGACCACCTATGGTTCTCTGGAGTAGCATCTATTTGGGGGGGTTGTGTCACGGATAACCCATGGAGGGCGCTCTGCACCCATGAATTAATGTTTTGTGTGGGGACTTTTGCTTCACTAGTGGTTGCTTCACTTTCACAGTTGTAGGAATTTGGGCTTATTGATTAGCATCCCTATTTAAGCTGTAGTTTAGCCTAGTATTTTGTCAAGCATTGTATCTGTCATGTGCTGAGGGGTAAATCCCAAGTTAAGCCTTATATGTTTCTGCACTAATGCCTGCAGCATCTCCCACTCTTGAAAAATAGTGGTTGAAGAAAATAACAGTGTGCAACTTTTTTTTTTGTATGGTCCTCTACCTTGCATATGAGTTTTAGCCTCTATGTAACTAGCATTTCCTGCAAAAAAAAAAAAAAAAAGGTTAAATGTACAGTCAGTTCACACAATTACATGAGAACATGAAAATGTAAAATTTCTTTTATGCATGCAATGGAACTTCCCTTTAAGCTATAAAAAAGAGTTGCTTTGTTAAGAATAGGCATGCCTTTACTAATTTCAAAGGTCTTTGAAAACATTTACATAAAAGACACCTACTCATTTCAGGAAATCTCGGCTCTTGCCAACAGTTCACATCTTTTGTTTTTGTTAAAAAATATGAAAGGAAATGAATTTGCTATCTAGCAAAACATCCTTAGAGGTGAAAGTAATTTATGAAAAATAAAAACAGAAATAAGATATCAAACCTTCTTGTTGAACAAACTTGCTTGTAATAAATAGAAAAGGACTCATTCAAGCAATTCATGCGGGTTTATAATTACAATTATATGTAACTGACTCCTTTCAGAGTCTAATAAGATTTTTCCAGTGTGCCACCCAGAACCTGGAATAAAAGAGGATCTTTTTTTGTGATTGGGATTATGAAGTTGGCAATAATGAAGGGCAATTCACAACCAACTAACACTTTTTGATCTGCATGTTTGAGTAGGAAAATAAGGGCAGGTCAAATCAGTTCAAAAACGTAAAGGAATGGAACTATTGCCGTTTTTTTCCATCTCCACATCAAGTTTCAGAATCTTGCTTAGACTCGTTTGTGTGGATACAACATATGTATTTGACGCAAATCAACTGATTTATTATTTTAAAATTGCAGTCTTTGTTATCACGACCTTCTTAAAAGTGCAATTGTGCACAAAGTCAGTCCCCCCCCCAACATTCAGAAGCCAGGTGTGAAAAAATAAATACACCTCATGTTTAATTCAGTAACATATAAAACCAACTATACCAACAACAGCTTAAAGTAAAGCTTTTCTGTAGTGTATCAGTCTCTCGTGTCATTTTGAGAAATTCTATCCTACTCTTCATTACAACACTGTTTTAGTTCACTGATGTTGAAGAGTATTTGTTTATGCATAGCTCACTTAAGACCTTGCCACAGCATTTTAATACGGTTGAGGGCTGGAGTGTGACTTGACTATTCAAACACATTGATTTGTTTCCCCTTTGTCCATTCAGATATTGATTTCCTGCTGTGCATTATATGACTGTCCTGCAATGAATTCCAATTTCAGACAAAATTGCTGGACAGACTCACATTTCTGTCAAGGTTAATCTAACAAAAACTGGAGTTCATCACCTCAATGTCTGCTCATTTCCCAGGTCCTGTGGCTAAAAAAAAAAATAAACAAACAAACAAAATTTTCTAAATTCATGGGCGAGGTAGTGAATGCTTTAAGTTGGGATGTGTGGAATACTGGGTGGATCTGGAGCGCTGCAGGCAGCTGGAGCCGGTAGGTGACAGGGTTGACAGGGTTTTGAATCTAGGTGAGAGCTTCCGTGATTCAGTGTTGAGGTGGAGGTTTCTGGTGGAGAGCCATACCTTATCACCTACGTGGTACAAACGTCCTGGTGGGTGCCGATGGTGATGTTGGGTGGTGTAGCGGGTGTTAGCTTGCTGGATGGCATGATTTGCTTGATTCCACAGCCGTCGGCACCTGCGGACCAACTGTTGGGCTGACGGTACATCAACCTCCGGTTCTTGGTGATCAAACATAGAAGGTTGGAAACCGTGGCATACCTCAAATGGGCTTAGGTTTGTGGCAGACGAGATGTGGAAATTGTGGGATAGTTCTGCCCAGATGAGGTAGCGAGCCCAGGAGCGCTGGCGATCGGCAATGAAACATCTCAGGTAGCGCCCCAGTTGTTGGTTGGTCCGCACCGTCTGACCAGTAGTCTGAGGGTGGTATCCTGACGACAGACTGCAGGTGGAGTTAATCAGATGGCAGAAGGCCTTCCAGAACCTGGCTGTGAACTGGGGCCCTCTGTCCGAGACGATGTCCTTGGGGAACCCATGTAGACGGACTACGTGCTCTAATATCAGCTATGTATTTTTAGCTGACGGGAGTCCGGCGAGGGCCACCAGGTGCACGGCCTTGGAGAACCGATCCATAATGGTTAAGATGGTGTTTTTCCCTTCGGAGGCCGGCAGGCCCATGATGAAGTCTAAGGCAATGTTTGTCCAGGGTTGGAGGGGGACCGGGAGTAGGGAGTAGTTGGAGTTCCCCTGGTGTTGGCTGGTTGGAGTCCTTGGCCCTGGCACACACTGGGCACGCCTGAACGAACTCATTGACGTCCTTCACAATGGTGGGCCACCAAAATTCCCGTCTGATGAATTGTAGGGTGCGGCGTGTGCCCGGGTGTCCTGAGAGGGGCGACGAGTGGCCCCACTGAAGGACCCCTGTTCTCAAGTGGCTGGACATGTAGAGTAGTAAAGGGCGGCACGCCTGCCGGCTCGGTCTCCATGGCCTGTGCCTGGCGAATCCTGGTCTCCAAATCCCAGCGGAGTGGTGTGATGATTCGTGATGGTGGAAGAACAGGCGCGGGGTCCGCCCGGGGGGCGTCTTCCTCGTGTTGACGGGAGAGGGCATCGGCCTTGGTGTTCTTGGACCCCGGGCGGTACGAGGGATGAAAGCTGTAGTGTTCAAAAAATAGCGCCCACCGCGCCTGTCTTGGGTTGAGCTGTTTAAGATTTCTGATAGTGATCAGATTTTGGTGGTCAGTCCAGATGATGAATGGCTCACTGACGCCCTGGAGCCAATGACGCCATTCCTCCAAAGCCCACTTGGAGGTCCCCTACCCCATATCGCTGCTGAGTGGAGTCAAATTTTTTGGAGAAGAAACTACATGGGTGTAGTATCTGGTCTGGACCTCGCTGAGAGAGAACAGCCCCAGCGCCCACATCTGAGGCGTCCACCTCCACAATGAAAGGTTTACTGGCATCTGGGTGGAGAAGAATTGGTGCGGTGGTGAATCTGCGACACAGGCGGAAATAGCAGAAGGACAGAGGGTGAAATGACGAGAAGATGGTCAGGTCAGAGCAGTTAGGGGTGGTACAACAGTACTGTAGTCCCGGATAAAGCGAGGGTAGAAATTCGCAAACCCGAGAAACCGTTGAAGTTGCTTGAGGGTCTTGGGTATGGGCCAATGACGCACAACTTCCAGTTTCTGCGGGTCCATGGCCACACTCTGGGGCGAGATGACAAAGCCCAGAAACGTGGTGGAGCGCTCGTGAAAAGCGCACTTTTCCAACTTACAATACAGTTGATGGGCTAGCAATTTCTTTAGGACCGCTCTGACATGTTGAGTGTGTTCTTCAGCTGTCCGGGAGTAGATAAGGATGTCATCTAGGTAAACAAATGCCCAACGGCCTAGCATATAAATTGTTGGAAAGTAGCGGGAGCATTGCAGAGTCCAAAGGGGATGACGAGACTTTCGTAGTGTCCGGTAGGGGTGATGAAGGTTGAGAGTGAGTAAAGGTGGCCGCGGGGTGGAACAGTGCCTGGCTGGAGGTCAATCGCCAGGTCGTAGGGGCGATGAGGAGGCAAGACCTATGGCGCGTTGTTTGCTGAAGACCTCAGCCAGGTCCCGATAGGCGGCGGGGATGGCGTTGGTGTCGACGTAGAGGGCCTCGGACTCCCTAGAGCACGTCCCAGCCGAAGCCTGAAGGCAGAGTTCGGTGCAGGTCGGGCCCCATTGAAGAATCCTGTTTTGTGTCCAGGAAATGAGGGGGTCGTGTTGGATCAGCCAGGGATGTCCCAGGATGATGTGCGGTGGTGAGATGGAAGTGAGATGGAATTGGATCTGCTCATGATGTTGATTGATGGAGAGGGTCACGGGTTGGGTCTCAGCAGTGATGGAGCTGGATGGAAGGGGCCGACCGTCGATGGAGGTGACACGAACGGGCTGGGATAACGCCTCAACTTTTATCCCCAATTCTTTGGCATAAGAGGAGTCAATGAAGTTACCTGTGGCACCGAAGTCGATGAACGCAGTGCTTCTGACTCGTTTGTGGCCAAACTGGAGATGTACTTGGACCGTGAGATGGGAGATATATAGGTGAGGACCGTTGGACCGTTTCCCGGTCGGAGAGGGCAGATGGCTCGATGGTGTGCTGTGGACCCACAGTAGGCACAGAGCCCCTCTCGGAACCGTCGCTCCCGTTCAGCGGTGGTCAAGGAGGCGCATCCTACTTGCATGGGTTCCCCTGCTCCGGTGTTAACCACGGCGGGGGGTGGAGAACCGACATATCCGGGCGTGGAGGTGATGATGGGAGATCCGGCTTCAGGAATCGTGGTCTGTGTGGAGAGGATTGAAGGTCGGGGCGTGGCATAAGGCAGTGGTGGCATGGTTGGCGACAGGGTTCGAGGAGCTGGTTTAGGACGAGATAGCAGACGTTGGTCGATCCGGAGAGCTAATTGGATGAGACCCTCCAGCGTAGCGGGGAGCTTTCATCCAGCTAGCTCGTCTTTAATACGTAATAGGTCGTCCGGCGGGCGGCGTCTCCCCAGGTGGTCTGGAACGCTAGGATTCGGAAATCAGCGGTGTAGCGGCTCACAGACGATGCTCCCTGTCGCAGGTGGTATAACTTGGTGTCGGTCTCCACCTCACCGGCAGGATGTTCAACGGTGATTTTCAGCTGATGGGTTATAGTTATAGTTATACAGTATATGATTAGTTATAGGAATGAGCCGTGTCTGAATCTGAGCGAAGTATCACCGTGGCCCACTCAGCTGCCTGCCCGGACAACAACGAAACGAGAAGAGCGATGCGCAATCGATCTGTGGAGTATCTGTTGGAATTAAACTCAAAGACAAGATCTAACGCGGTTAGAAAAACACTACACTTCCCATCCGTGCCGTTCCATTTATCCGGTAATTAAATAAAAATATCAGAAGAAGGGGAGGTTTGCGGCACCGCAACCGCCGCGACGGGGGGCCGGCTAGCCGAGCGAGAAGCAGCCTTGCGTTCTCCCGCCGCAGCTCTGCCGCAATGTCTTGGACGCTACGGCGAAGAGACTTTACCTCTCCGGTTAGCTACTCTATTAGCTCAGCATGCCGGTTCACCACATCGCAGAGGTGCGAGTGATCCGCTGGGTTCACTGCGCATGGCTCAGTCATTGTCACGAACTAACCGGGATGACACAGAAGACTTAGCAGTTAGCCCGTGTAGCGTGGATGGTGAACCCAAACGTGGAAGTAGCGTGAGCAGGCAGGATAACCATGTGTAATATTATTAGAACTCTCTCGGAGCGAGAGCAAGGATCTACACAAATAAACCCGCGTTCTAAACACACACTCGTCAGGAAGAAAGACCCAAAATAGGTGAGTACTCACAAATACGATGCGAAGCGAGTGCGCATGACACCAACCTTTACATTTTGGTCTCAAAAGTTCAAAAGACATAGTATCAGAACTGTTTTTGCTTGTTCAAATGCAATTTTGCAACTCTAAGTCATGCTTCCATATACTTTTGCAAGAGAACTGACCTTTTCTTGGCCACCCTTCCTTAAAGCCATATTTGTTGTTGTTTTTTTTACTCCTTCAGGTCACAGGAAATAGGAAATTTTATATTTTATATAAATACTTTCCCTCCTATATTTTGCAATATTTTATTATGCCCTTGTTGTACACTTCATTTTACTAGTTAAATTTATTTCTTAAGTATTTCTTTTTATTGATATTTATTTTACGTATAAGCTTTTATTTTCTTT
>JAOTQY010000010.1:6136407-6146814 GCA_026413445.1 Dolichallabes microphthalmus
AAAAATGCGGCAAACCTCAGCAATTCCCAGTTTAAATAAAATGACATTATGTAAAACAGTTTCTTTGTGTTTGAATTGTTATATATGCATTTTCAGATACAAATTGCTATATTGTGTTATATATCGTTATCGAGGTAGAAAATTGCTTCTACCGTGATAGAAGATTTTGGTTATATCGCACACCCCTATCATGAAAATCATTACTGGTGATGAGACATGGATTCATCACTACGAGCAAGAGATTAAACGCCAGAGTATGCCTCCGAGTGGCGCAGTAGGTTAAAGCACTCGTCCTATCATCTGGGATCGCAGGTTCGAAACCCGGGTGCTGCTGGTTTCCTCTCACAGCCGGAGGCACAGAAAGAGCTAAATTGGCCGAGCTCTCTCAGGGGGGAGGGATGAGAGGTATTAGTGCTCCCACATTAATTGCACGGCTTTACGCCATTCGGGGCGTCTGCGAACTCGCACACGCGGAGGGAGCGGATAGCGCTGTCCTCGAGTGTGTTACACCGCCCCCAACGGTGCGTGAGCGAGCAGTTCGAAAAGATGCGGCCGGCTGGCGTCACGTGGTTCGGAGGAAACGTGATAGTCTTCGGCCCTCCCGGCTGAGTGGTAGTAGTAGCCTTAATGTGGGAGCCCCCCCTAGTGGCGGGGAGGAATGAGGAATTAGACACGACAAAATTAGGGAGAAAATTGGGGAAAAAGAATTGGACAGGACTAAATAAAAAAACAAACAAAAAAAAAAAAACGCCAGAGTATGAAAAACCAAGAAAAAGGTCAAATGTCAACCATCAGCTTACAGTTTTCTAGGATTCTCAAGGGCCAGTAGTGGAACATTATCAGGATGTTCACTCTGCAAAAAACGTTGTTCTGAGGTGTTAATGCATCCTCCCTATAGTCCTGATCTTGCTCCATAAGACTTGAACTCTGCTTTTTGGTCCCCTGATTGCCACTCTACGCAGGTGAAGATTCACTTCTGATGAAGAAGTGAAGACAGCGGTGCATTTGTGGCTCGCAGTTCAGACTAAAACATTTTTTTAATGAGGGAATACGAAAGCCTGTTCGCAGCTGGACGAGTGTTTTGAAAAGCAAAAATTGATGATGATCGAAAAATTATGTCTAAAAGTTCGTTAAAATAAAATTCCAGTGGCAGAGTGTGGATAACTTTGGACTCACCCTCGTATTCCTGTTAGGATCTGTCTCCTCTATCTGTCACTCTTTCGTATTGAGTCACAGTGCAGCATATGCGAGCTCTTTCACACTACCACTGTATTTTCAGGGCGACACAAGCTCTTGTAATATCACTTGCTTTCCATCAAGCCTGTCAGGGGCTCTGCTGCATGATTTTTTTTTCCTTTTTTTCTTTTTTTTTTTTTTACGGCCAACTTTGGAACACGGCTAATCATTATCTCTCTTCACCCGTTTTCCTCGTTGACGAAGACTGTGGGTGGGCTTCTGCCACCCACCACCGTCTGAGCCTCTCTTGCCACAATATAGCTGTCAGATGTCTTTTGTTCTCTACTGAGCATGTAGTCACGGATGCTGGCAATCATAACGAATGCCAAAAATAGCACAAGCTGGTGCTACAATTTTCCAAAACTACACAATGGACCAAAGAAAGTTAATGAAACAATGGAGAATAAAGGATGTGAAGCTTCCCGACCCTTCATGATTGCTGTGATGTTTTCAGCCGTTCTATTGAGTGAAATGATAGCATGATGGTCATGTCTACCCCTATACCGGTGGGAAGCAGGACGTCCTTCTTCTTGCTGGCGCTACCAGCAGGGGGTGCTGTGGGTATACCGCACTTCAGTGTTTTCCAGAGCCTGGGTCATACGCTCTTTTAGCTCTGATTTGCACGCACACACACTGCATGGCCCCAGTTTCACCGTGGGTACACTGGAATGGAAATGGATGCATTTGATCTTCAGTGTGTTTTCATGTTGGTGCACGAATACACAAAAGCATCCTTCATGCTTTTGTCTAAACTCCAGATTCAAATCCTTCCATGTCCCTGTGGAACGTGCTTTTAACTCGATCTGTTTCTACTTCTTGTGGATTTCTGATATCACTTGTGGTGCCAGATTTAAGATACAGAAAAAAAAGAAAAAAAACCCCAAGCCTGCGAGTGTATTAAGATCAGATGGGATTCTCTTTTTCATTCTGAGACTCATGTGTCCTCCTATTGAAACCTGGTATTAATGCAGTAGCGATGCAGACATCCCTCATTGTGGTTTGCGTTTCAGGATGTATTTGTAGCTCGTATAATATGATCTGGCATGAGGCTCGCTTGTAGTCGGCTGCATTCAGAGCTCCTGTGCGCGCTTGTTGCGTTTTGCTTTGCTTACCGGGCGTATTGTGTGTGTGTGTGTGTGTGTGTGTGTGTGCGCGTTCTGTTTGCAGCTGGACATTTTATGCAACGAAGAAATCCTAGGCAAGGATCATACGCTCAAATTTGTGGTGGTGACGAGATGGAGATTCAAGGTAAATATTTGAAGTTAACTTTTCCCTTATGAGTCAATAGCTCAACATTTAAAGAGCACATGTAATCCTTCAGCTTGTTCATGAGGAGGAGAGAAGGAGTGGATAATCATCAATTCATTACGAATGTGTAATCTGATTGGTTAAAAGATTTAAAGGATTATTTATTATTATTATTATTATTATTATTATTATTATTATTTAAAGCACTTCAATTCACAGGTTTAATGTGCTTGTTCTAGTAGCTTATTGTTTCTATAGTAACAGCTGGACACTGAATAATCCAATCCTCATTATACACCATCAGGAAATGTATGGATATTTAAGAAAGATTAGTGTATTATTTTTGACACAGTGATGAGTTCTGTAAGGAGATAATGTATTATACAGTGTTTGAAAGGGCTTTGCTATTTCTGGTTTCTTGACATTACAAGCTTTTTTTTTTTTTTTTAAATAATAATAACTTAACCACTACAATCCAAGTGATAAAAGGAACAAAGTTGTTTCTTGAACCTTCCTCAACATTAAATGTCACTATTAGAGATGGCACCACTCTGATACCCATGATATCCACCTTGAACCAAAAAAAAAGAACTCAATGCAAGATTTCAAAACAAAAAGGAAATGATTAAAATAAATACACATACAAAGTTTTGTATTTTCTTTCACCGTTCGTTACAAACACCATTCTGATACCCATGAACAGTATCAGTCCTGAACCGAAAATAAGAGAACTTATGATTTAATCTTTCAGTAAAAAAAAAAATCTAATTTAATCTAAAAATAAAATCTATTTATTCTTTATTATATATGTAGTGTGAGTGATATTTGTGTGTGTGTCAAAGCTGAAGCTGTGTATTTTTCTCCAATATTTGAAATGCTTTAACTTTAAAGCTTAGTAGTTTAAAGCTTTGAGTATTGATATTGGCTGATGCTCAAACTTTAGACATCAATATCAGGTGGTATCATAAAACCACAGCTGCCCAACTCACTGCAGAATTAAATGTGCACCTCAACTCTCCAGTTTCCACCAAAACTGTTCGTCGGGAGCTTCACAGGGTCACTGTACACAGCCGGGCTGCTATAGCCAAACCTTTGGTCACTCGTGCCAATGCCAAATGTCGGTTTCAATGGTGCCAGCAGCGAAAATCTTGGACAATGTGAAACATGTATTGTTCTCTTATGAGTCCACCTTCACTGTCTTTCCCACATCCGGGAGAGTTACAGTGTGCACCCAGTGGTTCATCCTGAAGGCAATGTGGTGTATCAGGATGATAATGCACCAATACACACAGCAAGACTGGTGACAGAGGGTTTGATGAACATGAAAGTGAAGTTGAACATTTCCCATGGCCTGCACAGTCACCAGATCTAAATATTATTGAGCCACTTTGGGGTGTTTTGGAGGAGCGAGTCAGGAAACATTTTCCTCCACCAGCATCACGTAGTGACCAGGCCATTATTCTGCAAGAGGAATGGCTCAAAATCCCTCTGGCCACTGTACAGGACTTGTATCTGTCATTCCCAAGGCGAATGATGCTGTATTGGCTGCAAAAGAAGGCCCTACACCATACTAAATGGTCTAAAACCAGGCGTTTCAGTTTCATTGTCCAACCAATGTATAATAACAATAATAATGTTCTCTAACAAATCATGGTATAAAAGGAATAAAACACTTCCTGAGGATGCATTGTTGCTTTGTGCTTGATGATTTATTTCCTATTAAAGGACATGTGATGTGGTTACGGTTTGAGCTTTTCGGTTAACGATTTTAATAGTTGTCTTTAAGAGGATAATGTATACATTCCTTCTGCAATCCGGTGCCATTCGCAGTAAGCACACTGTAAACACTCACACGGAGCAAATACTCCTCTTCCCCATGTGCCCTTTCATACACTGCAGCGGTAATTAGAGGTATAACCTTTAAAGAGCAGTGTCAGAAAAGAAGCTGAAGAATGGCATCACATGCTGCCCCTGTTGACCTCCCACTCACTTCAATCATACATCTGTGTGTGTGTGTGTGTGTGTGTGTGTGTGTTTTCCCCCAGAAATCACCCCTCCTCCTGCATTACAGACCCAAGATGGATTTGCTGTAGTTGGACAGGATGGTTGTTTTGGCCCAGGACTGCACAGCGCACTATTTATGCAGAGACTATCAACGCCATACACACCAAACACATGCCAGTCCCACGGGTCGGTCCCGACACGAGCCAGCAAACAACCAATACCAACTCACTTAACGCTACTCTGGTGATTCAGTCAAGCCAAACAGCTGCAGGCGTTCCTTCTACTCATCATCCGCTATGTCCTCGATATGTGAAAAAAAAGAAAAAAAAAAAAAAAAACAACAAGAGTAAACATATATTTATACTTTTGTACAGAAGAGAGAGAGACACGGACCCAAGATGCTACCGGTGCTCTGTTTACACACCAACAACAAACATGGGGTGAAGTTTTTATATCGGCGACCAAGGCTCGCACCTCAGACGGGTGAAGAGCCACCGCTCAGTGTGTGCACTCCTGAGTGGGGGTCCGGCCACACTGCTCGCTGCAGAGACGCTTCTTCACTGCCCACTCACTCGTTCAGGTCTCGCCAGCCTTGGGAGCACAGAAAAATACAAGTATATGACAAAAGATGTTGTTCCTAATACATTTGAGTTGTGAATTGTCTCTGAGCATTTTTTTTTCCTTTTTTTTTTTTTTTTTTTATTCTTATTCTTTATTGCGCCACCAAACGTGGAATTGTGAATAGATAAAAAAATTTTGTGTAGTAATTTATGTTCAATTTACAAGTATTGTACATAGAAAATTGTTACAATGCAAGAGAGATACAAAGCTGATAGATGAAATGTAAGAATGAGTGAGTGTGTGTGAGTGCAAGACAGAGATTGACTGATGTACTGTTCTGAAATGTGGATTTTAAAGGGATGAGTAGAGGAAACCAGATTCACACCAGTTTTCCACCTAAATACAGATGAGATACGGTGCATAAGTATTCACCCCCCGCCGAACATTTTTCTGGTTTGTAGCGTAGCAAAACATCAAAACTAAAATTTGACGTTAGTCAATTGGGATTGTATGTGATTATTATGCACAAAATAGCCCATGAGATTGAAGGGGAAGAAAGAGTGTATATAACCTGTGTAAACCAATGCAAAAATGTCTATATTTGAAGAACATACAATCCATTGCATACGTACAGTACTGTGCAAAATCCTTAAGCCAGCCCTGATTTATTATTTATTTATATATATATTTTTGGTATTATGCTTCCAAACAGACAGACTTTCTTTCTCATTGACCTACGTATAAATCATTCAAGCGTAAAAAAAAAGAAAAGAGGTGCAGACAATTACAGGTGATCAGGCTGGTGATTAGTATATTGGTAATGTTGAGTGGTTGGAACAGATGAGAGGGGAAATGAGGTTGCTGCTGTTACAGTAAAGTTATTACATAAGTAACACATTTTTTTATCTACATAATTTAGTCATTTAATTACATTGCCAAGTTGTTGTGCGGACTGGATATTCCGCTGTGGCGACCCCTTGTCGGGAGCGGCCGAAAGACCAACAACAACATTAGGAAATAAGGGGTAGCTCAAGACTTTTGCATCACTCCAAGTGAAACGCTTAGATAAGGCATAGATGTGTGCAATCTGAATATAACTGGAGAATGATACACAATGACTCAGCATAATCAATTTTGAGCTATCAAAACTATGTTATGGAAAATGCGCTTGGTTTGAAAAACAATATTGATTTTTTTCCCCCTTACGGTTAATATTATATACCATTATGTGTAGATTCTTGACATACAATCCCAGTCTAATCTTTTTTTATGTCCGGGTTGTAACTCTACAAAATGTAGAAATGGTCAAAAGGGGGTGATTACTTCTGCATGGCTATGCATGCTCAGATTTAATTTTCTTTTTTCCTTTGAAGACCAACACATCCTTGTTTTTGGACTATATTTGAGGTGCAAAATTGGTGTTAATTGTTTCCCCTCCAAGATTCTTTAAAGCAGATGTCAGAGGTGTGAATATATAGGGGAATAATGAAGATTTGCATAGTGAGATTCTTATCAGAGTATGTCCCTTATCAGATGGACGTTACCGTATCTCACTAAACACACACATTTGTTTTCCTCTTGTGTAATTCAAGGGGGTGTTTAGTGTCGGGGTGATAACAGCAGTGATATAAATTGGAAAGCGGTTTTGAAATGACAAAGTGCTTTTAAACCATTCTCCCAAGTTGTTCATTAGCCATTGCAGAGTTATTAATGTCGTCTAATGATTGATCGTTAACTTAAGGCATATTAGTCATGCAAAATATCACACACTATTCAAACAAACAGACTGCCTGCATTAAAAAGAAAGAAGCAGTAGCTTGTATTTGGACGCAAGCGTTTTACTTTTTTTAAGTGTTAAATACACTATGCGATACATTTCTACGGGGGGGGGTTTGTGTCTGGACATGGATGTGGACATGATGCAGCACAATCTGTAATCCGTCCCTGAGGTTCCCCAACACCACACCCAGTCTTAGGACCATATATGCAATACATAGGCTTTATTATATGTCTAGCAGAAGCGGTAAGCATTTAGGTTGCCACAGAAGCTTTAGTAGCCCACTCCTCTACAGAAAGAATGTAATCCATATGATTATCCATCTGTATAGTTCACCTCTTGTGTTCTGCCACTTTTAGTGCCAAAGGCTCAAAATCACCCACCGTTCAGGCTTCATGTTTATTCTGTATGGCAAGCTGTGTGGAAGGCAAAATAGAGAGATCATAAAGATCATTTAAAAAAAAATCGTATTTAATAATCAAAAATTGCGTACGTTTGTCACCATTTGTGTTTCCTCAAATTAACAATTCTTCTTTTTTAAAGCTCGAGCCCTCTTTTAAGACGCATCAATTCATAATGTTTCAGACTTTGCTACAGAAGTTCGTCTAAGCAAGATCTAAAAGGGCTCTCTATCAGTGCTATCAGTACCGTTTCCTCTCTTTCAGCTACTCAGTGGAGAAACAATAACAATCAAGTTTTGATATTGAGATTTGATATCTCATTTGTATTAAAATGTCTCCTTTTTGGAATAATAATAATAATAATAATATAAAAAAAAATTAAAAATAAACAATAACAACAACAACAACACAGTAGACAGGGAATGAAGCGGTAAATACGAGGTCTTTGCGCTGCTCATTTTTTGCGTCTACTTTCACACGGGTAAAATGCCAAAACCAGCTTGACCAAATCTCATTTTATTTGGTTCTTTGCATATTTACTTTATGCGTTAAAGACTACAATTAGATCTCTTGCCTGTAATGTGTTTTCTTTTTTTACTCTGGATGTGCTTACTTTCATTGGTGTCTTATAATGTGAAATATTTCATTATGTAATGAAGAAATGCTATGCTTTACTGTTTCTAAAGCTTAGGTTCCTCTTGTTTGTCTTGTCTTTTTCTTCTTCTTTTTTTCCCCCCTTCCCTGTCGATCGGTTCAAGAGCAATCCACATTTTCCTGCAGATGTTTAATTTCTGTGTTAATTAATTGTATTAATTACTGGATGAAATTACGAAACCAGGCCAGCAATTCACAGTGAATAGTCCAAAAATGGAACAAGCACATGCATTATTATTTCATGTACTCGTTTAACAGGACGAGTACTATTCAGGATTAATGGAAAGTGCTCTGGGTGTGTTTCCTCTTACGTCTCAGTTTCTTCATGGAGAAGGCTGGTGGTGCTGTCTTTCTTTTGAGCTGATAAATGGTGCTAACGTTTTATACAATTTGTTTAAAAAAAAAAAAAAAGAAGGTATTCTTATTTTGGTGCGGATTAAGCGCTGGACTTTAAAAAGAGTCTGGCTTTTTTGTGTGTCTGGTGCTCTTGAATTTCGTACAAGCTCATTTTTCCAGGCTTTCTGGAAAAAAAAAGTAGAAGATGGAAAAAAAAAGCAAGTCCATATGTTTTTTTCTTAGTGAAATAGAAATATCATGGCTGCACCACCCTCTCCCATACTCCAATGAAAAACAGTTTCTAGCAAAGCTCTAACACAGCCCCACCTGCCTCTTTCAGACCCTGTTGGGCCAAAGTACAAAAACAGCTACCTGTTAAGACTCAAGATGGCTGCTTTTTTTCCTTCTTTTTTAAAATTGCATCCGAAAGTAGGAAAATCTCACACCTGCAGTGCATTTGAGAGCGTTAGCGAGCATTGAGGCATCAGAACTCCTCTTGACAGACAGGCTATAAGAAGATTATGTGAGTGCTCCTTGCATGCCCGGCACTCTGAAGGCACAGTTCAGAGACCCTGACAGTGCCAAGATGTCTCTTTATCTCTCTTAGTGCTGGTGTGTGGTCTATTGTTTAGACACTTTCCTAAATGGTGATCATACTGGATCTGTTCAATCAAAATCTTACTCTGATATTCGAATCAACCCATTATGAAATGTTTTGTTTTTGGTTAAAAGCTTAGCAAGTTCATTAAAAAATTATTTTTTTTATTATTATTATTATACATTTTTATTATATTGATATTTCTCATACCTCTTAATGTTCTAATTAAGCTGATCATGAATCCCTCGACCTGTGTGTGCTTTTTAAAACTATTGAACAGAGAACTTGATGGGGAAAGATGGATATAATTCTGCATATAGAGGCGTTGTAAAGCCCTTCACCAGCAAGCCTCTCTGCTAAGACTGCATCCTGAACATATTGCCATGGTTACACTGATTGAAAGGTGCTAACGATTGGTCAGTGATTTGCGGGTTGCCAGGTGTTTCAGCTGCATGAATGGCTACACCCACTGGTCTTAACAACCTACCGAGGTTTAAACCTTAGAAACCTGGCGGTTTTTCAAAACCTGTTCTATTCTTTCTAATTGCATTAATGACAAATAATTTTCAGGACCAACCTTGACAGTGGCACCTTCCTATGAGCCATAAATACTGTCCAAACTTTTTATTTTATTTTATTGTATTTATTTCAACTGTAAAAAATCGACTTTTTGCAGTAGCCTGTTTTTAATACATAATGAGATCTGGTGTCCTTTTGTGCGTTCAATTATTATTATTATTATTTCCCCCTCTTTCCTTTTGAACACATACAGGGCTTACAAATGAACGTCACATCAAACAATCCTTTCTGTCTTTCTGCATGTAGTCTTACGCCTATAATTCCATTGAAATGATGTGTGTGTTATTGCTCTTTGGCTACAACACTCCTGTTGTAATCTGATCAGGCTCGACTGCGAAAGTGTCTCATCATTGCTCGGATGCTTTGTTGTATTTTTGAAGAGGAAAAATGTGCAATATACATCTCTCAGATGGTTCCTGATTTCAGCTCTAGAAACTCCATTTTCTGTTTCCGTCAGGTGCTCAGGTCACTAAACAATTCCTTCAGTCCTCATCTCACATACATTTTACGGGTGCCTGTGAGGCTTCGATCACACTAAAGTTTTCATTCTCATCAACTTCGCTTATTCTTTTCGGGGTTAAACTTTTGGCACTTAATGTGGTGCCATGTTGTATTTTTGGTTTGTTTCTCTTTCTGTGTTTGTCTCCATTAACTGTATTATGATTATTTATTGCACATGTAATAAGGATGGTTTCCATGGCTACACATAAAGGAGTCGGAGTTTAAAACTGGGCTGGAGTTTCTTACAATTTTATGGATGCTTTTGTTGAAAATTTTAAGTGTGTATTTCATGAATAAATGCCTTAAAAGAACCAAATGTTAGTTCAGTTTCAATGATTCTTCAGTCTTCCAGTTTGTTTTCTGCATACAAAAACCTACTTTACTGCTACAGCTTTCGAAGGAGATGAAATCTGTGTTGTTAAATAAATATTCAGACATCACTTTTCTGTTCATATGAGCCAGCTATTGGCTTAGGATACTGATTTGACCAGTTAGGAACTGATTCATATATC